>JASVEL010007243.1:0-38056 GCA_032618575.1 Nicotiana noctiflora
GCCTTAGCCAATCGGTTCGTGAGATTAGACATTTCTGAGCCTAGCAGAGTGTTAGCCTGCACGGTCGCTCGTTCTTCCTTATTAGAGCGTATCCGTGAGAGGCAATTTGATGATCCTCATTTACGTGAGTTGAGAGATACGGTACAGCGGGGAGGTGCCACACAGGTAAACCTAGATGATGATGGGGTATTGAAATTGCAGGGTCGAGTTTGTGTGCCCAATGTTGAGGGGATTCGAGAGTTGATCTTAGCGAGGGCCCACAGTTCGCGGTATTCTATTCACATGGGGCACCACGAAGATGTATCAAGATTTATGACAGCACTATTGGTGGCACAGGAAGAAGAAAGACATCGTTGCGTATGTCGCTCGGTGTCTAAATTGTCAGCAGGTGAAATATGAGCACCAGAGACCTGGTGGTGTATTCCAGAGGATTGAGATTCCCGAGTGGAAATGGGAGCGGATCACTATGGACTTCGTTACTGGACTTCCTTTGACTCGGAGGAAATTTGATGCTATTTGGGTCATTGTTGATAGGCTGACCAAGTCAGCACACTTTATTCCGATATCTGTCTCCTACTCGTCGGAGAGGTTAGTGGAGATTTACATTAGGGAGATTGTTCGTCTTCATAGGGTGCCAGTATCTATTATTTCTGATCGGGGTACGCAGTTTACCTCGCGGTTCTGGAGAGCGGTTCGGCAGGAGTTAGGCACCCAGGTTCAGCTGAGTACAGCTTTTCATCCTCGGACAGATGGCCAGTCCGAGAGGACTATTCAGATTCTAGAGGACATGCTTCGAGCCTGTGTTATTGATTTCGGAGGCTCGTGGGACCAGTTTCTGCCATTAGCAGAGTTCGCCTACAATAACAGTTACCAGTCTAGCATCCAGATGGCTCCGTATGAGGCGTTGTATGGTAGGCGATGTCGATCACCGGTTGGATGGTTTGAACCGGGAGAGGCTCGGTTGTTGGGTACAGACTTAGTTCAGGAGGCCTTGGATAAGGTCAAGACTATTCAGGAGAGATTGCATTCAGCTCAGTCCAGGCAGAAGACTTATGCGGACCGTAAGGTTCGAGATGTAGATTTCATGGTTGGTGAACGAGTATTGCTCCGAGTGTCGCCTATGAAGGGCGTGATGAGGTTCGGAAAGAAGGGCAAGCTCGGCCCTAGGTATATTGGTCCATTTGAGATTCTAGACAGAGTGGGAGGGGTGGCTTACAGATTAGCTTTGCCGCCTAGCTTATCAGTCGTGCATCCAGTTTTTCACGTATCTATGCTTCGGAGATACCACGGCGATCCCACACATGTGTTAGACTTCAGTACTATCCAATTGAACAATGATCTATCTTACGAGGAGGAGCCGGTGGCCATTCTAGACCGGCATGTTCGACAGTTGAGGTCGAAGAGTTATCCTTCTGTGCACGTTCAGTGGAGAGGTCAGCCTCCTGAGGCATCGACCTGGGAGCCCGAGTCCGATATGCGGAGCCGCTACCCACACTTGTTTCCTGACTCAGGTACTTCTTTCTTTTGTCCGTTCGAGGACGAACGGTTGATTTAGAGGTGGAGATTGTGACGACCCAAAGGGTCATCACTTATTTTATTAATCATTTCGAGCTTCGAGGCCTTGAAAACCTCATTCCATGTTGCCTCGATTTACGTGCACAATCCGAGCATGTAGCCGGAAATATTTTGTGATAGAAAATATGAATTCTATGAGAAATGTGGATAAAAATGATATTAATATTGATATGGTTGACTTCGGTCAACATTTTGGTAAACGGATACGGACCCGAGATTGGGTGGTCCCGAGAGGTCCGTAGGAAAAATATGGGACTTGGACATGCGTCCGGAGTCGAATTCTGAAGCCGAGAGCCCAAGTTATGAATTTTTCTATGAAATTGTTTTTGATGTAATTGTTAAAGGAAATGAATTAATTGACCTTGGTATCGGGCTCGTATTTTGGTTCCGACGCCCGGTACAAGTCTTAAATATTATATATGTGATTTCCGTAAAGTTTGGTGACGTTCGGATGTCGTTTGAGATGTTTTGGACCTTGAGTTCCAAGTTTGAAAGTTTTGAAAACCAAAAGTATGAAAATCATGAATTTGAGGCTTGATTTGATGAAAACGATGTGATATTGGCGATGTGATCGCACGAACAAGTTCATAATGTGTTTTTGATATTGTGTACATGTTTGGTTTGGAGCCCGGGGAGCTCGGGTAAAGATTTGATAGGCCGTTGGATGAAATTCTGAGTTTTTGCACTGCTGGTTTTTCACCCAGCTGTTGTCTTCGCAATTGCGAAGTATTTCTCGCAATTGCGAAGGTGGCGGGTCAAGGCAGGGTTCGCAAATGCGAACCCTTGGTCGCAAATGCGAAGGTGCCCAGGACCGTTTGGGTTCGCAAATGCGAAGCAAACCTCGCAATTGCGAGGCCTCCAGTGAAAAGGCATGCTTCGCAAATGCGAAGCATTCTTCGCAAATGCGAAGGTCCCTCAGCCCAGCCTTGTTCGCAAATGCGAACAAATGTTCGCTAATGCGAAAGTCCCTGGAGGCCAGCCTGGTTCACAAATGCGAACATATGTTCGCAAATGCGAAGCCCCCAGATTTGCCTTGGCTTCGCAAATGCGAACAAAAGTTTGCAAATGCGAACTTCCCAGCCTTAGCTTATTTTTCAAACTCTAGAAATTGGTCGGGGTTCGCAATTGCTAACCCATGTTCGCAAATGCGAACACAGGGACCTGTAAAACCCGATTTTCAGTTCATTTCTTCACTTTTTACAAAACAAAAACACCCATTTGCGATTCTTCACGGATTCCTTCTTCATCAAAACAATTGTAAGTCACTTTTTACTTAATTCTTTCAATTCCTAACATCATTAAACATGTTTTTCAATAGAAATCAAAGGTTTTCATGGTAGAATTTCTTGTTTTTGTTAGAATATAGGGTTTTTCATAAATTGGGAAATTGGACCTCGAATTGAGGTCCGATTTTGAAACAAATCATATACATGAACTCGTGGGGGGATGGGTAACCGGATTTTGGTCCTAACCCCGAGTTCCGACCATGTGGGCCCGGGGTCAAAATTCACTATTCCGGGCAGAATGTTGTAAAAGTTGTATTTGGTCTTAGGAATTAGTTTGTTGAGTAGTATTGATGATATTAAATCAATTGTGTATAGATACGATTGGATTGGAGCCAAATTTGAAAGAAAAGACATTTCCACGGATTGAATTGTTCATAAACATTCGAGGTAAGTGTTTGTTCTATCCTAGCTTGAGGGAATAGGATTATGTGTTATGTGTTATGTGATCGAGTGCGGTGTATGGGCTGTGGTGACGAGCATCCATACACTGGCATCTAGTATGACCGTGAGTCGTTGAAAATGCTTATTTTGAGATATATTTACAGATGAATTGTTATTGTTCTCCCTTGTCGGGACTTGTTGTGAAGATAATTATTGATTGCCCTTGTTGGGGACAGTTTATGAATTTCTGCTTCTTTCTTTGCCCTTAACTGTGATTGTTATTTGGGTGAGGAAGAGTGATAATGCACGAAGGGTGATGCCGTGCCTTGATTTATTATTTATGCACGAAGGTTAATGTCGTGCCATGCTTTATTGATTATGCACGAAGGATCATGCCGTGCCTTGTTATTGAAACATGTACGAAGGATCATGCCGTACTATGGATGTGAGGATGAGAGTAAAAGCACGAAGGGTGATGCCGTGTACTTTATTTGCTTATTTGGTGAGGATGAGAGTAAAATCACGAAGGGTGATGCCGTGCAATTGTTTGCTATTCCTTGACTTGATATTCCATGTGTTTCCATTATACTTTGTTTTCCTTGTGAACTTATTAACTGTTGTTAATTGTTGAATTCTTTGAGATATCCCTTATTGTGTTATTACTTGGTTATTTCTTGTTATTCTGTGGTATACATATATATTGAATTGCACAGGTTTATGTGGGTGTCCGGTCCTAGGCTTGTCACTACTTCGCCGGGATAGGCCAGGCACTTACCAGCACATGGGGTCGGTTGTGCTGATACTACACTTCTGTGCGTTTTTGCACAGGTCCAGGTTACGATCAGGAGCAGCAGGAGTAAATCGATTGCGTGGGAGTTGATCACATTTGAGACCGAGGTAGCTTGCAGACGTCCGCAGGCCTGGCGTCTCTCTCTTTATTTATGTTACTAGCTGTAGTCTCTTTGTTCCGAGACAAACAGAATTATGTTATATTTCTTTCAAACTTTTATGTGTAGTATTCAGTAGTAGTTCGTGAGTTGGTGACTCCACGTCTTGGGTAGAGGATTTCAGTTTGATTTTCATCTTGTAATTAGTTATTTCTATTTCGATAAAGTATTCCGCATTTATTTAATTAATATTGTGTTAAAAACAGGATAGTATGAATACAGTGGCTTGCCTAGCTACCACGAGTAGGCGCCATCACGATCCCGATGTTGGGGGAAAAATCCGGGTCGTGACATTATATTACTTGCTGTGGTCTCATTGTTCCGAGACAAACAGATTTATTTTATTTTCCTTCAGACCTTTATGTGTAGTAGTTAGTAGTAGTTCGTGAGCTGGTGACTCCACGTCTTGGGTAGAGGATTTCAGTAGTGTTTTACCTTGGTACTGCTTATTTCCATTTTGATAAGTCTTCCGCACTTATTTAGTTCATGTTATTATTCTTAATGAGTATGAAATAATGGTAAAAACAGGTTAATGTTGAATGTAGTGGCTTGCCTAGCTACCACGAGTAGGCGCCATCACGATCCTGATGTTGGGGAAAAATCTGGGTCGTGACAAGTTGGTATCAGAGCACTTGGTTACATAGGTCTCACCACTCACCAACAAGCTTAGTAGAGTTTGAGGGGTAGGTACGGAGACGTTTGTACTTGTCCTCCAGAGTCTGTTAAGTTAGGAAAGAGTCTCTCATATGTTCCTTCTTGTCGTGTGATTTGTTCCTCAAATACTAATTCAATTTCTACTCTATCCTTTCGCAGATGGTGAGGACACGCGCTTCTTCGTCCGCTGACCAGCAGCCTAAGCCCAGGAAGCTTCCGTGAGCGATAGAGGCCGAGGCCGTATCGTAGGCCGTGGTAGGCGCAGAGCTCAGCCCCCAACAGCTATTCCAGATGTGGAACCTCACATTGAGACTAGCAAGGAGGTTCCAGTCCCAGAAGCTCCAGTGGGCCCAACTCAGGTCCCAGGAGAGGCTTTATTTACCCCAGATCTTCGGGAGGCTCTGGTCAGGATAGTGGGATTTATGAACAGCGTTGCTAGAGCAGGCTTATTACTAGTCGTACCAGCCGCTTCTCAGGCTGGATGAGGGGCCCAAAGTCCTATTGCTCGTACTCCGGAGCTAGTAGCTCCTCAGCCTCAGGCACCAGTGGTTCAGCCAGCTGTGGCCACTCAGTTAGGTACCACAGCTTAGGTCGGAGATGGAGCAGCCATGACTTCTGATTCTTTATGGAGACTTGATCGGTTCTCCAAGCTGTTTACCACTACCTTCAGCGGTGACACATCAGAGGATCCTCAGGATTTCTTATTCAGTTTCCATGAGATTCTCAAGACTATAGGGATTGTGGAGTCCAATGGAATTGACTTCTGTACATTCAGGCTTTCAGGATCCGCCAAGACTTGGTTGAGAGATTATTGTTTGACTCGACCAGAAGGGTCCCCAGCTTTATCATGGGATCAGTTTGCAGAGTTATTTCTGGAGAGGTTTCTCCCTGTTACTCAGCGGGATGCACTTCGGAGGTAGTTTGAGCGCCTCCAGCAGGTTACTATGACTGTCACTTAGTATGAGACGAGATTTGTTGATCTGGCACGTCATGCAGTGGTGATACTCCCCACAGATCGGGAAAGGGGCCGCAGGTTCATAGATTGGCTTAATCAGCCGATTAGTCTTTAGATGGCTATGGGAGTGGGGAGTGATATATCTTTTCAGGAGGCAGCTAATGCAACACGTAGATTTGAGATGGATCTTGCTCGGGGAGGTGGTTACCCTTCAGACAAGAGGCCTCGTCATTCTGGCAGATTCAATGGTTCTTCTTCTGGGGGCAGGGAATCTTTTGATAGGGGTCAGTCTTCCAGACCTTTTCATTCCGCCCTTCAGGCTTCACAGGGTGGACCAGGTGGTCGTGGGTTTTGTGAACAGTATTTAGATCAGCCTCCTATTAGTGCTCAACTTCTTTAGAGTGTTCGTGGGGGCCATTCAGCTCGTCAGGGCTAGCAGCCCCATCAGCGTAAATGTTGGTACGGTTGTGGTGACCTAGGTCATCTTGTCAGGTTTTGCCCTCGAGCGACGGGCAACACTCAGCAGCGGGGCCCTCGTCCCAAGATTTAGGCCCCAACTAACCCTCAGCCTGCCCAGCCAGCCAGAGGCGGGGGTAGAGATCGTAGAGGTAGAGGTGGAGACCGTATAGGTGGAGACCGTCCAGCCAGAGGTAGAGGTCAGCGAGTGGATGACCGTCCCAGAGATGTAGCTCAGAGGGGAGGTGCTGATCTCCGATTTTATACTTTACCAGCCAGGCCAGAGGTAGAGGAATCAAATGCCGTGATTAGAGGTACCATTCTTGTTTGTGAAAGAAGTGCTTCAGTATTATTTGACCTTGGGTCTACATATTCATATGTGTCTTCCTACTTTGCACCATATCCTGGCCGTGCCTAGCTATGCCCTGGATATTCCAGTTTATGTGTCGACACTAGTGGGTGACTCCATTGTAGTCGACCGGGTGCATCATTCGTGTTAAGTTATCTTTGAGGGTCTTGAGACCCGTGTTGATCCGTTGCTATTAGACATGGTGGATTTCGATGTCATATTGGGGATGGACTAGTTGTCCCCATACCATGCTATCCTAGATTGTCATGCCAAGACTGTGACTTTGGCCTTGCCCGAATCACCCCAACTAGAGTGGAGAAGGACCTCCAGCCACTCCGTTCGCAGTGTTATTTCCTATGTTAAGGCTTGACGCATGGTCGAGAAGGGGTGTCTAGCTTATTTGGCCTATGTTCGTGATTCCAGCACAGAAGTTCCTTCTATTGATTCAGTTCCTATTGTACGGGAGTTTCCCGAGGTTTTCTCTTTAGACCTACCGGGCATGCCACCCGACATGGACATTCATTTCTGTATTGATCTGGCACCGGGCACTCAACCCATCTCAATCCCACCCTATCATATGGCCCCGTCGGAGTTAAAGGAGTTAAAAGACCAGTTGCAAAACCTTCTAGAAAAGGGCTTTATCAGGCCCAGTGTTTCCCCCTAGGGAGCACCTGTGTTGTTTGTGAAGAAGAAGGATGGCTCGATACCGATGTGTATTGATTACTGGCAATTAAACAGAGTGACGACAAAGAACAAGTATCCACTGCCGAGGATTGATGATTTGTTTTACCAGCTCCAGGGAGCGAGGGTGTTCTTAAAAATAGACTTAAGGTTGGTCTACCATCAACTAAAGATCAGGGCGGCTGACATTCCCAAGACAGCCTTTTGCACTAGATATGGGCATTATGAATTCTTGGTCATGTCCTTCGGGTTGACCAATGCCCCAGCAGCGTTCATGGAGTTGATGAATCGGGTGTTCAAGCCTTATTTGGATCTGTTCGTGATAGTCTTTATAGATGACATCCTGGTATACTCCCGCGGCCAGGAAGCGCATGAGCAACACCTCAGAGTGGTTCTTCAGACTCTAAAGGATAATCAGCTATATGCCAAATTTTTGAAATGCGAGTTTTGGTTGAGTTCGGTGGTATTTCTGGGTCATATTGTATCAGCTGAAGGTATTCAGGTGGACCCAAAGAAGATTGAGGCAGTCCAAAATTGGCCTCGACCAACTTCAGTGACTGAGATCCGGAGTTTCTTGGGGTTAGCAGTTTACTACCGTCGATTTGTAGAGGGGTTTTCTTCTATTGCAGCCTAGACGACCAGGTTGACCCAGAAGGGTGCCCGGTTCCCGTGGTCAGATGAGTGTGAGGCGAGCTTTTAGAAGCTCAAGATAGCTTTGACTACAACACCAGTGTTGATACTACCTACGGGTGCAGGGCCTTATACAATTTACTATGATTCGTCCTGTACATGGCTTGGAGCGGTATTGATGCAGGATGGTAAGGTTATTGCTTATGCTTCGAGGCAGTTGGAAATACATGAGAAGAATTATCCGGTACATGATCTTGAGTTGGCAGCAGTGGTTCATGCCTTAAAGATCTGGAGGCATTATCTATATGGTGTGACATGTGAGGTGTACACTGATCACAAAAGCCTACAGTACTTGTTCAAGCAAAAGGAGTTGAATTTACGACAGCGAAGATGGTTAGAGTTGCTGAAGGACTATGATGTTGCTATCCTATATATCACCTAGGTAAGGCCAATATGGTGGCCGATGCATTGAGTAGAAAGTCTGCCAGCATGGGTAGTCTTGCATTCATCCCGGTCAGTCAGAGACCATTTATCTCTAGATGTCCAGGCCTTAGCCAATCAGTTCGTGAGACTAGACATTTCTGAGCCTAGCAGGGTGTTAGCCTGCACGGGCACTCGTTCATCTCTATTAGAGCGGATCCGTGAGAGGCGGTTTGATGATCCTCATTTGCGTGACTTGAGAGATACTGTACAGCGGGGAGGTGCCACGAAGGTAAATCTAGATGATGATGGAGTATTGAGATTGTGGGGTCGAGTTTGTGTACCCAATGTTGAGGGGATTCGAGAGTTGATCTTAGCGGAGGCCCACAGTTCGCGGTATTCTATTCACCCGTGCGCCGCAAAGATGTATCAGGATTTACAGCAGCACTATTGGTGGCGCAGGATGAAGAAAGACATCGTTGCGTATGTCGCTCGGTGTCTAAATTGTCAATAGGTAAAATATGAGCACCAGATGCCTGGTGGTGTGTTCCAGAGAATCAAAATTCCCGAGTGGAAATGGGAGTGGATCACTATGGACTTCATTAGTGGACTCCCCTTGACTCGGAGGAAATTTGATGCTATTTTGGTCATTGTTGATAGGCGGACCAAGTCAGCACACTTCATTCCAGTATTTGTCTTTTACTCATCGGAGAGGTTAGCAAAGATTTACATCAGGCATATTGTTCGTCTTCATGGGGTGCCGGTGTCTATTATCTCAGATCGGTTTACGCAGTTTACCTCATAGTTCTGGAGAGCGGTCTAGCAGGAGTTAGGCACTCAGGTCCTGTTGAGTACAGCTTTTTTTCCTCAGACGGACGGCCAGTCCGAGAGGACCATTCAGATTCTAGAGGACATGCTTCGAGCCTGTGTCATTGATTTTGGAGGCTCGTAGGACCAGTTTCTGCCATTAGTAGAGTTCACGTACAATAACAACTACTAGTCTAGCATTCAGATGGCCCCGTATGAGGCGTTGTATGGTAGGCGGTGTCGATCTCTAGTCGTATGGTTTGAGCCGGAAGAGGCTCGATTTTGAGGTACAGACTTAGTTCAGGAGGCCTTGGATAAGGTCAAGACTATCTAGGAGAGGTTGCATTCAGCTCAGTTCAGGCAGAAGACTTATGCGGATCGTAAGGTTCGAGATGTAGATTTCATGGTTAGTGAGCGGGTATTGCTCCGAGTGTCGCCCCTGAAGGGGGGTGATGAGGTTCAGGAAGAAAGGCAAACTTAGCCCTAGGTATATTGGCCCATTTGAGATTCTAGACCGAGTGGGAGGGGTGGCTTACAGACTAGCTCTGCCGCCTAGCTTATCAGCCGTGCATCCGGTTTTTCATGTATCTATGCTTCGGAGATACCATGGCGATCCCACACATGTGTTAGACTTCAGTACTGTCCAATTGGACAATGATTTATCCTACGAGGAGGAGCCGGTGGCCATTCTAGACCGGCAGGTTCGACGGCTGAGGTTGAAGAGTTAACCTTCTGTGCGTGTTCAGTGGAGAGGTCAGCCTCCTGACGCATCGACCTAGGAGTCCGAGTCCGATATGCGGAGCCGCTACCAACATTTGTTCCGCGACTCAGGTACTTCTTTCTCCTGTCCGTTCGAGGACAAATGATTGTTTTAGAGGTGGAGGATGTGATGACCCAACAGGTCATCACGTGTTTTCCTCACTTGTACCGCACTTTCGAGGCCTTGAAAACCTTATTCTATATTGCCTCGGTTTACGTGCATGATCTGGGCATGTAGCCGAAAAGATTTTGTGATAGGATATATGAAATCTATGAGAAATTTGAAGAAAAATGATATTAATATTGATATGGTTGACTTCGATCAACATTTTTGGTAAACAGACCCGGACCCGAGATCGGACGGTCCCGGAAGGTCCGTAGGAAAATATGGGACTCGGACACTGCGTCCGGAGTCGAATTCTGAGGCCTAGAGCCTAAGTTATGGATTTTTCTGTTAAATTGTTTCTGCTGAAAGTTTTAAATAAAAATGAATTAAATGACCTTGGTATCGGGCTAGTATTTTGGTTCCGACGCCCGGTACAAGTCTTAAATATTATATATGTGCTTTCTGCAAAATTTTGGTGACATTTGGATGTCGTTTTATGTGTTTTGAACCTTGAATTCCAAAGTTTAAAGTTATGAAACTAAAAGAATGATAATCATGAACTTGAGGTTTTATTTGATGAAATCAATGTTATATTGGCGATATGATCGCACGAGCAAGTTTGTAACATATTTTTGATGTTGTGTACATGTTTGGTTTGGAGCCCGGGGGGCTCGGGTAAAGATTTGATAGGCCGTTGGAGCAATTTCTGAAAAATATCACAGCGGTTTTTCACCCAGCTGGTATCTTCGCAAATGCGAAGAATTTCTCGCAATTGCGATAAGTCCCAGAGTAGCCTTGGTTCGCAAATGCGAACCAGACTTCGCAAATGCGAAGTTGGTAGGGGTGTGCAGTGGTTAGCAAATGCGAACATACCTTGCAAATGCGAGGTTGATTGTAATCAGCCCATGTTCGCAAATACGAACTTATTGTCGCAAATGCGATGCTGAAAACCCTAGACATGATGCGTTCGCAATTGCAAACAAATGTTCGCAATTGCGATATCCGCAGCTATGGAATTTTATTCTTAAACAAATTTTTGAGCTCTTTTCCTCATTCTTTGAAAACCCAACACACCACACACGAACCCTCAAGAGCAAATTCACTCCAAAGCACTTGTAAGTCACTTTTTACTTAATTATTTCAATTCCTAACAACATTAAACATGTTTTTTAAGAGAAATCAAAGGTTTTCATGGCAGAAATTCTTGTTTTTGGGTAGAACCTAGGGTTTTCATGAATTGGGGAATTGGACCTCGAATTGAGGTCCGATTTTGAAACAAATCATATATTTGAACTCGTGAGGCAATGGGTAACTCGATTTTGGTCTGAACCCCGAGCTCCGACCACGTGGGGCCAGGGGCGTTTTAGGAAATTTTGGGGTAAACTTTGAGAAAACCATTTTTAAGCATTCAAACTAAGTTATATAGTATTTATTAATGTAATGGAATCAACTGTGATTAGATTCGAGCATGTTAAAAGCGGAAATTTGGGGTAAAGCTATAGTTGAAGGATAATTTAGACTACAATGCTAGAGGTAAGTGTTTGTTCTATCCTAGCTTTAGGGAATAGGATTATGTGCTATGTGCTATGTGATCGAGTGCGGTGTATGGGCTGTGGTGACGAGCATCCATAGACTGGCGTCTAGCATGACCGTGAGTCGGTGTTGATACTTATTGTGAGGTGTTTTAAAGATGAATTATTGAACCCTTGCCGGGTTGTGGAATTGTACACTGTTTTCCCTTGTCGGGACTTATTGTAAAGTGAGTTATTGTTTTCCCTTACCGGTACCTTGTTGTGATGATTGCTGTGTCCCTTGTCCGGACGGTTCATGATTATTGTTTTCATTCTTTGCCCTTAACTGTGATTGTTATTTGGGGTGAGGAAGAGTGATAATGCACGAAGGGTGATGACGTGCCTTGTTTTACTGTAATTGCACGAAGGTTAATGTCGTGCCTTATTATTGATTATGCACGAATGTTAATGCCGTGCCTTATTATTGATTAAGCACGAAGGTTAATGTCGTGCCTTGTTATTGATTATGCACGAAGGATCATGCCGTGCCTTGTGATTGATTATGCACGAAGGGTAATGTCGTGCCTTGTTATTGAACCATGCACGAAGGATCATGCCGTGCCATGGGTGTGAGGATGAGAGTAAAAGCACGAAGGGTGATGCCGTGCAGTTTTATTTGCTTATTTGGTGAGGATGAGAATAAAAGCACGAAGGGTGATGCCGTGCACTTTTATTTGCTTACTTGGTGAGGATGAGAGTAAAAGCACGAAGGGAGATGTCGTGCACTTTTATTTGCTTATTTGGTGAGGATGAGAGTAAAAGCACGAAGGGTGATGTCGTGCAACTATTTGCTACTCCTTGTTTGATATTAACTGTTTCCATTATACTCTGTTTTCCATTGTTGACTTAATAATTGTTGATAACTGTTGAGCTTCCCTCTTATGATACTCCTTGTTGAATTTGTTACTTGATTATTTCTCGTTATCTTATGGTGTACATATATATATAGAACTGCACAGGTTTATGTGGGTGTCTGGTCCTAGGCTTGTCACTACTTCGCCGGGATAGGTCAGGCACAGCGCATGGGGTCGGAGTGTGCTGATACTCCACTTCTGTGCGTTTTTGCACAGGTCCAGGTTTTGATTAGGAGCAGCAGCAGTAGAGTCTTGCGTGAGAGTTGAGCATTCCGAGACTGAGGTAGCTTGCAGGCGTCTGCAGGCCCGACGTCTCTTCCACTTATTTATATTACTTGTTGTGGTCTCATTGTTCTGAGACAAATATATTTATGTTATTTTCCTTCAAACCTTTATATGTAGTATTCAGCAGTAGTTCGTGAGCTGGTGACTCCACGTCTTGGGTAGAGGATTTCAGTAGTGTTTTACCTTGGTACTGCTTATTTCTATTTTGATAAGTCTTCCGCACTTATTTAGTTAATGTTATTATTCTTGTTGATAAAAATGAGTATGAAATAATGGTAAAAATAGGCTAATGTTGAATGTAGTGGCTTGCCTAGCTACCACGAGTAGGCGCCATCATGATCCTGATGTTGGGGAAAAATTCGGGTCGTGACATCACAGTTCGATTTCTAGTGAAGAGCAACAATGCAAATCCATAATCGGTGGTAAGACTGGCATTGTCTCTAACTATTAATAATAATTGATTTCATCATTGCTTTTTTCCTCTCTCGTAGAGCTCAAAGGTGATATTTTCACCTTTTATTTCACGGCAAAAATCAAATAGTTTATTTTCTTGAGTCTTTCTTTGTGTGAGTTATAGAGAGATTACAACATGTTTATTTTGAAATTTGAAGCCTTGAACTATCTTTTTCTTTCTCTGAATTGTTTGAAATTGCAGATTTTTAACTAGTTGTCTCATAGTCCTATTGAGAATATGAGATTGAGAGCTACATTAGGCCTGATTCTGGTTGTGTTGACTGTTGCAGCTTCCCCAAAGTTGGAACTTGGAACTCTTTTATTTTTTGTAATATGTTACAGAACTGTTGGGAACTTTAGTAGTTTGGTTTGTTTTATTTTGCTATGACAGTATAGTTTTTAAGACAATTGATTGTGTTTTGTTGGGGTCTTCAGTTTGGTTTAGTTTGAAAGACAATTGTTGCATTATGTAATATTTGGGATAGTGATTTTTTATTCCAAGAAGTTGTTGAACTATTTTAGGAGATGGTGTTTTCTAATTTAATGGTGTTTTAGGAGATAAGGGGTGTTTATTCTCTCAATTTTTTTATTCTGACTGAATGGTGTTAAATTAGGACCTAATTCAACAGCTTTTTACTAATCTTGTGAGTATGACTTAATTCAGCAGCTTTTAAAATGTCTTTGGTGAATGGTGAGTATTGACAAATTCTGAGTAGTGAGTCTGACCTAATTGAGTGACGATCAGATCCGGCAATCCAAAAAATTATACGATTCAAAGTTTAAAATTTGATCAGATCCAATGTGAATTCGGATCAGATTCAGATTGCCCTTTTCTAGAACCCGATATCCAAAATATGCTAAACCGATCTGATCCATGCAAAACCCTAATTTACCCCGATTGATTTGTAGTTTTCATCTTTGTTCATCGATAAAAGGTCCCTTTCTAGCCATTTTCCCTTGTTTTAAAGAGTTGAATGTTTAAGTAATTTTGTTTCAGTTATATGACTTTATGATTCTTAGTTTCTGCCATTTAGAATTTAGCTTCTATTTGATTAATATTCGTTAATGCTTAGATGTATCAATATGTTATTTGGGGGCTTAAGAACATTGTATGGGGATGGATTTGATTGACCACTTCCCCAAGAAAGCACGAACAACCGTATATATACAAGTTCGATGAAGGGACAACTCAACGACAATATAAAGGATGACTTCACAACCACATCGGTCCCTCTATAGCATTTATTTTATTTTTGTCTTTTTGGCAGTTAAAATAGAGCCTCTTCGCTATATAAGGGAGGTCTCAGTTGTGTAAAGGGTACTAGATGATTTCTGAAAATACAATCTCTCTCTCTAATATTATACTGCTCTCTCATCTCTCTAGAATCAATGCTCTCATATATCTAATATTGATTGATTTTCTTGAAAAGTATTGTTCAAATTTTTAAGTCAAGGCGCCATCTGTAGGGACTTTGGTAGTTGAAATCATAGTTCATATCTAGGATATCAAAATGTGACGACCCAAAGGGTCATCATCTATTCTCCTCATTTGTTCCGCGTTTCTGAGGCCTTTAAAACCTAATTTTATATTACCTCGATTTACGTACGTAGTCCAGGCATGTAGCCGGAAAATTTATGTGTTAGAATATGTGAATTCTATGGAAAATTTGAAGAACTTTCATATTAATATTAATATAGTTGACTTCGGTCAATATTTTTGGTAAATGGACCGGGACCCGAGATCGGACGATCCCAGAAGGTCCGTAGGAAAATATGGGACTCGGGCATGCGTTCGGAATCGAATTTTGAGGCCTAGAGCCCATGATATTAATTTTTCTGTTAAATTGTTTTGCTGAAATTATTATTGAAAATGGAAATGAAAATTGATTGAAAGACCATGGTATCGGGCTCGTATTTTGGTTCCGACGCCCGGTACAAGTCTTATATATTATTTAAGTACTTCTTGCAAAGTTTTACGGAATTTGAGCGTCGTTTGATGTCTTTTGAACATTGACTTCCAAATTTGAAAGTTTATGAAGTTTAAAAGAAGAAATTATGAAATTGAGGCTTAATTCTATGAAAACGATGATATATTGGCGATTTGATCGCGCGAGCAAGTTTGTGGTATGTTTTTGAGGTTATGTGCATGTTTGGTTTGGAGCTCGATGACTCGGGTAAAGATTTGATAGGTCGTTAGAGCAGATTTTGAAAAGAACACAGCTGGTATTTTCCCCCACCTGATATCTTCACAATTGCGAAGAATCACTCGCAATTGCGAGAAGTCCCAAAATAGGCCTTAGTTCACAAATGTGAACCAACCTTCGCAAATGCGAAGTGGCCGAGGAATGGCCTTGGTTCGCAACTGTGAGGCAATCCTCGCAAATGCGAAGTCCAGGAAAAGCCCAAGTTCCCAAATGCGAATCAAATATCGCAAATGCGAGGTTGCCAGAGTTGGCCTGTGTTCGCAAATGCGAACCTTTCCCTCGCAAATGCGAGTTCCGCAGCCCAGACCTGTCATATTCGCAATTGTGAGCATATGTTCTCAATTCCCATATCCGCAGCTGTGCAATCTGATACTTAAACGATTTTAAACCCCTTTTTCACCATTCTTTCAAAACCCAAAACACCACACACGATTTTCCAAGAGCAATATCACTCCAAATCACTTGTAAGTTAATTTTTACTCAACTATTTCAATTTCTAACATCATTGAACATGTTTTCCATGAGAAATTAAAGGTTTTTTATGGTTGAAATTGTTGTTTTTGCGTAGAACCTAGGTTTTTCATAAATTGGGGAATCAGACCTCGATTTGAGGTTTGATTTCGAAACAAATCATATAATTGAACTCATGAAGGAATGTGTAACCGGATATTAGTCCGAACCCCGAGTTTCGACCATGTAGGACCGGGGGTGTTTTGGAAAATTTTGGGTAAAACTTGGAGAAAACCATTTTTATGCATCCAAACCAATTAATATAGTATTTATTGAAGTAATTGAACCAATTGTGATTAGATTCGAGCAAGTTGAAGGTTGAAATTCGAGGTAAAGCGATAGTTGAAGGTTAATTGGACTTCAAGGCTTTGAGGTAAGTGTTTGATATATCCTAGCTTGAGGGAATAGGATTGAATGTGATAGTTGCTAATTGCTATGTGATCGAGTGCGATGCATAGGCGTGGTGACGAGCATTTATACACTGGCGTCTAACATGACCGTGAGTCGTTTGTTGACATATCTTGTGAGTTAATGTGGGATGTTCCTAAGTAATTGTAAGGCCCCATAAAATATTTGTGCATAAAACCTAGTAGCTATGGTGTCATGGTCCGAATAATGTGTTAGGAGCCGCGGTTCGAACCCTTGGTAGTGATTTAAGTTTAAAAAATGTAGAGAATTAATTTTTCCGAAAAGTGTCAAATATGCGGTCAAGAATGCGACCGCAAACCTGATATGCGGACCGCATTCTTGCCGCAAAACGTTCCAGTGAGTTTCCCAAAATCGTGTCAATAATGCGGTCGAAATTGCGATCGCATAGTGAATCTGCGGTCCACTTTGCGACCGCAGATCAGGAATGCGGACCGCATAATGGTCGCATTCCGTAACAGAGCTTGAGTAATTTTTGAGGCCATTCTGCGGTCACTATGCGGACCGCATGTTGATTCTGCGGTCGCAAAGTGCACCGCAGATTTGCCCCGGCCTAGATTTTTGTAACATTTTGACCCGATCTCTTCTTTAATATAACACCTTTCACCCTCATTTTCTCATATCATCTTACCAAAATTAGAGAGAGAAGAGAGGGTTTTTAGAGAGATAAATCTTTCATCTTCAAAGATTGTTCCAATCATCTTAATTCCAAGGGATCCTAGGGCAAGGATTCAACTTCCCCAATCTTTTCAAGGTAAAAACCCTAACTATTTTCTTTGATTTTCAGTTTTAAATTGGGTAAAGAGCGGTTTGCATATAATAGCTTTTGAAAATAGAATTTTTACACTCATGCATGATTATTGAACTTGATTTCTAGTAAAAAGAAGTGAGTAGAAGTAAGAGTCTTCAAGAACAAGGTTGGCAAGAGTAGGATATCTTGGGTAAGCATAAAGTAGGAAGAAAAATCATCACTAGGTATGTATGGCTAATTTTGATTCTTGTGAAATCGCCTATATGTGTGAAGTTTGTTTGTTTCGAGTTAAATTGACAAATTGTGTGAAATTCTTGATGTTGTTGTTGGATATTCTAAGTTTGTTGTTGAGCTATGAGTGATGTAAAATGAGAGTTTAATTTGGCAAAAGAATTGTGAATAATGACTATGATGGCCTATATGGCACCTTGTGGAAAACAAACAAAACACTTGAGAATTGGTTTATTGTGGAAAGAGATGAAACACTTGAATTGTGGAAATATTGTAACATGGTTGTGATATTGAATTGATTAATAATTGAGAACATGAAACAATGTGCAAGTTGCTTATTTGAACTTGTTGAAATTGTGTGTAGTACCTTATCTGCTGTTTGAAATTGTTGTGTTTTAAACTGTAAGACGGGGTCGTGTTGCGCGCCGCAACGTGAGGAAATAAGGTGTGGGTTGGGGTGATAAGGGTGGCCAAGGTAATAAGGGTGGTCAGGGGCAATAAGGATGGAAAGCGATCGAAATCGCTATTGAAAATTGATACAAAAATCAATAATGTGAAATTGTGAAAGGAGACAACAGGAGAGTTTGCAACCTGTGGGGCACTGATTGCCCCTTTGTTTGACTACTTGTGCTTTACGTGATTGATTGGTTATTGTTAAAATTGGTTGATCGTAGAAAGTGCTTTGTATTGAGAATTATTTGAAATGAGGAAAATGTGGAAACATGGTTGGCTGGCTTAATTAATTGTTGATGTAATTCAATGGCTTGAGTTTACTTGGGACAAAGTTTGTCCATACATGCCAGTACAATTCAAGTGTACCGACGTCCCTTTTGCCGGGGACGCTACATTCGTGTTATGATTGTAGGTGGATCAGTAGCAGGCACTTCAGCTCATCGGCAGTAGTATCCTTCTCCTTCCACTGCCCGTTTTGGTGAGCCCTTTCTTCCTCGGGGCCCTGTGTGGTTCATGCCACTTTTGTTTAGATTTCATTTTGGTTTTGTAAGGTATAGCCGGAGCCTTGTTACCGGCAAGTATTGTATCCCCTTTTTTGTATCCTAGAGGCTCTGTAGACATGTAAACTGTGGGACTCCAGTATTATGTATACATTATGTTATGTCGGGCGTTGTAAAAACCGCAAACTTGTTAATGAATCACTTGTATGGTTTTAATTGTTTAATGTGAAATCATTCATGGTTAGTAAGATATTTGGTTAATGAGAAACAATCAACACAGGGGTAACGCGTGGGAATGAAAGGCACCTAGGTCCGCTTGACTGGGGCAACCCGGTCAGGCGCCGGTCATGTTCTCCGATTTGGGGCATGACAAACTTGGTATCAGAGCCTAAGGTTTTAAAGTGTCCTAGGATGTCTCGGAGCCGTGTCTAGTAGTGCCCTTCTTATCGGTGTGTTGTCGACCACATCGGATAAGTTGGGGGCTACACGGGCATTTAGGAATTTACCTACTTCTTTGTTAATCTATATCGTGCGGTAAAGTGCAATGTGGAAATATATGTGTCTAATTCGCGCCTTGTTCCCAAATTTTCAGAATATGGAACCTAAGAAGAAGGCTAGACTCGGCCTTAGGGCCAATGCCGGCCCAAGTGCAGCTGTTAATCATGTACCCGATGCCGTGGAAGAGAATGACCCACCAGTCCCGAATTTGCCTGACCCATCTGTTCAAAACCTAAGTGTCCCTATCCCAGCTGCGACTGAGGATGCCACCATTCCTCCTGCCAGTGTTCCTGACTCAAATACAGTTCCCGCTTCGGGCTCTGGTATCTCTAATGAAGATCTTAGGGGAGCCATCCATATGTTAACACAGTTAGTGGCCGCCCAGGCCCAGAGATCCCATGATGCCCCTGCATCCTCCAGCGGACAGGGAGATTCCTTTGGCTCCAGAGTCCACCAGTTCTTGCGATTGGCCCCTCCGGAATTTTCAGGCACCGATCCAGAGGCTGACCCACAGGAATTCCTTGATGAGATATACAAGACCCTCAGAGTGATGAAGGCTACAGATATAGAGGGGGTAGAGTTGGCCTCTTACAGGCCGAAGGGAGCGGCACGTTCATGGTTCGAAATGTGGGAGGATTCCCGTGAGGAAGGGAGCCCTCCGGCCAGATGGGATGAGTTCGTGGATGCATTTATGGACCACTTCTTACCTGCTGAGGCAATGGCAGCCCGTGCCACCGAGTTCGAGGTTCTCAAACAGGGCAGTATGAGTGTTTGGGAGTATCACATGGAGTTCGTAAGGTTGTCCAAGTACGCTCCTCATTTAGTGTCGACCATGGATGCCCGGGTTCGACGGTTTGTTCGGGGCCTTAGCCCTTTGGTAGTGAACGAGGCCGCCACAGCAGCTTTGCACTCGGATATGAACTATGGGAGGATCGTGGGGTTTGCTCAGGCTACAAAGGCCCAAAAATTAAAGATTCGTGCAGAAAGAGAAAATAGCAGCAGGGCCCGGTCAATGGGTCATTCGGGGAGATCACTTCCAGGAAGAGGGTCATCAGGGCCATCCCAGTCATATGCTCAGTCCTCCGCGAGTGCACCGCCATCCGTGCACAGTCATCAGCAGGGCAGTTACTCGAGACCTGGTTCAGACAGCAGGAGGTCTCGTCAGTCTGGTCGTCCTGGGGTGAGATCCCAGCAGCAGGGGAGACCTACATGCCCCAAGTGTGGGAGATTTCATACAGAGACTTGCTACCTTGACCTTCCAGTGTGCTTCGGGTGTGGGGTGAGAGGTCACATTCAACGAGACTGTCGTGCACCCCGTCAGGGTATAGGTAGGGGATCTGCTCAGTCATCCGGTTCTTTAGCTGCTACATCATCAGCGCGTACTCCAGCATCAGCAGGGCGTGGTGCAGCTAGGGGTGGAGCTCGGGGTAGGGGTGGACCTAGCCGATTCTATGCATTGAGTGGCCGCCAAAATACCGAGGCTTCTCCAGATGTTGTTACAGGTATCATGTCTGTTCAGACTATTGATTGCTATGCCCTTATTGATCCGGGGTCCTCCTTGTCTTATGTTACTCCATTCATTGCTTCAAGCTTTGGGATAGAACCCGAACAGCTTCATGAGCCGTTCTCTGTGTCGACTCCTATTGGTGATTCTATTACAGCCTCACGAGTCTATAGGAATTGTGTTGTTACGGTGGGTGGTCGTGATACCACAGCCGATCTTATTGAGCTTGGGATGGTAGATTTTGATGTAATTATGGGGATGGATTGGCTCTCTTCGTGCTTTGCCAAACTTGACTGTCGAACGAGAGTTATGAGGCTCGAGTTCCCTAACGAGCCAGTTATTGAATGGAGAGGAAATGGTGTGGTGCCAAGGGGTAGGTTTATTTCCTACCTTAAGGCTTCGAAGATGATTAAGAAAGGGTGTATCTATCACCTGATTCGGGTAACGGACACCACCTCGGATGTGCCTACCCTCGAGTCCGTGCCAATTGTGAATGAATTTCCTGAAGTGTTTCCAGATGAGCTTCCAGGCATCCCGCCGGATAGGGAGATTGATTTCGGGATCGATGTAGTGCCAGATACTCAGCCAATATCCATTCCACCATACAGAATGGCGCCAGCAGAGTTAAGGGAGTTAAAGGAGCAGTTGAGGGATTTATTAGAGAAAGGGTTCATACGACCGAGTGTGTCGCCGTGGGGAGCTCCGGTTCCCTTTTTCAGAAAGAAGGATGGGTCACTTCGAATGTGTATTGATTATCGGCAACTCAACAAAGTCACCATCAAGAATAAATATCCTTTGCCTCGAGTGGATGATCTGTTTGACCAATTGCAAGGAGCGAAGTTCTTCTCAAAGATGGATGTAAGGCCCTGTAAAATTTTTGTGCATAAAACCTAGTAGCTGTGGTGTCATGGTTCGAACTCGTTATGGTCACTTCGAGTTTTTGGTCATGTCTTTTGGGCTAACCAATGCCCCAGCAGCTTTCATGGACCTTATGAATCGGGTTTTCAAGCCATTCATAGATTCCTTTGTAATTGTATTCATTGACGACATCCTCATCTACTCTCGAAGCTGGGGAGATCATGCCATTCACCTCAGAGCAGCATTGCAGACCCTTCATCAGTATCAATTGTATGCCAAGTTCTCAAAATGTGAGTTTTGGTTGGAGTCCGTAGCCTTTCTAGGGCATGTTATTTCCAGTGAGGGAATTCAGGTGGATCCTCAAAAGATTGCGGCAGTGAAAGATTGGCCTAGACCCACGACCCCAACAGAGATTCGTAGCTTCTTGAGTTTGGCAGGGTACTATCGGAGGTTTGTAGAGGGATTCTCAACCCTCGCTTCCCCATTGACAAAACAGACGCAGAAGGCAGTTAAGTTCCAGTGGTCCGAAGCATGTGAGAAAAGTTTCCAGGAATTGAAGTCAAGGTTGACCTCGGCACCAGTATTGGCCTTGCCAGAAGGCACAGAGGGATTTGTGGTTTATTGTGATGCCTCCAGTGTTGGTTTGGGATGTGTATTGATGCAGCACGGGAAAGTCATATCTTACGCTTCCAGGCAACTCAAGAATCACGAGAAGAATTATCCGACGCATGATTTGGAGCTTGCAGCTGTTGTGTTTGCTTTGAAAATATGGAGGAACTATCTTTATGGAGTTCATGTAGATGTGTTTTCAGACCACAAGAGCCTCCAGTATTTGTTCAAGCAGAAGGAGCTAAATCTGAGACAACGGCGGTGGTTAGAATTACTCAAGGACTATGATATGGACATATTGTACCATCCAGGGAAGGCAAATGTGGTAGCCGACGCTCTTAGTCGAAAATCTATGGGTAGTTTGGCTCATTTGGGTGTGGATCGGAGACCCCTGGCTCGAGAGGTTTACCAATTAGCCAGTTTGGGGGTTCGTATCTCGGCGTCAGACGAGGGGGATATTTTGGTGCATAATGGAGCAGAATCATCATTGGTCGCGGAAATCAAGGAAAAACAGTTCATGGATCCAGCATTGGTTCGGGTAAAGGAAGCAGTCATAAATAACAAGACCTCGACATTTGTACTCAGCAGCGAAGATGGTGTATTGCGATGTCAAGATAGGCTATGTGTTCCGGATGTGGACGAGCTTCGAGAAAGGGTAATGGCAGAGGCTCATATTTCCAGGTATTCGGTACACCCAGGTTCCACGAAAATGTATCATGGCCTTAAGGAGATTTATTGGTGGAACGGTATGAAAAGGGATATAGCAAGCTTTGTAGCTAAATGTCCGAACTGTCAACAAGTGAAGGCCGAGCATCAACGGCCCGGTGGATTAACTCAGCTTATAGAAATACCAAGGTGGAAATGGGAGATGATCAATATGGATTTCGTGGTAGGGTTACCTCGCACTCAGCGTAAGTTCGATTCAATATGGGTGATAGTAGATCGACTCACCAAATCAGCTCACTTCCTGCCTGTCAAGTCCACTGATACTGCGGAGCAATATGCAAGATTGTACATCGAGGAGATAGTAAGGCTTCATGGCACTCCACTTTCTATCATCTCAGATCGCGGGGCTCAGTTCACAGCTAACTTTTGGAAGAAGTTTCAGCAAGGTTTGGAAACTCAGGTGAATCTCAGCACAGCTTTCCATCCACAGACCGATGGTCAGGCCCAGCGGACCATTCAGACGCTTGAAGATATGTTACGGGCTTGTGTCCTAGATTTTAAAGGTAATTGGGATAAACACTTTCCATTGATAGAATTTGCTTACAATAATAGCTATCATGCTAGCATTCAGATGGCCCTATTTGAGGCATTGTATGGGAGAAGATGTAGATCGCCAATCGGGTGGTTTGAGGTAGGTGAAGCGGAATTGCTAGGGCCAGATATGGTGTACGAGGCTATAGAAAAGGTCAAGGTTATTCAGGAGAGAATGAAAACAGCACAGAGTCGTCAAAAGTCCTATGTAGACGTTCGTCGAAGGGATTTGGAGTTTCAAGTCGATGATTGGGTGTTCTTGAGGGTATCTCCCATGAAGGGAGTCATGCGATTCGGAAAGAAAGGGAAATTGAGTCCTAGGTATGTCGGGCCATATCGGATCGTTCAAAGGATTGGTCAAGTTGCTTATAGGCTAGAGTTGCCTTCTGAGATGTCATCAGTGAATCCGGTATTCCATGTGTCCATGTTGAAGAAAGTGATTGGAGATCCATCCACCATCATGCTAGTCGAAGCTATAGAGGTTAATGAAGATTTGTCATATGAAGAAGTTCCAGTTGCCATTCTTGATAGGCAAGTCCGTAAGTTGAGAAATAAGGAAGTTGCCTCTGTTAAAGTATTGTGGCGTAGTCAACAAGTTGAGGAGGCCACATGGGAAGCGGAAAAAGAGATGAAGGAAAAGTACCCCCATTTGTTCGATCGAGCCTAGAAGAAATTAGGTGACCCTTCTACTCCTAGTAACTGCTATCTTGTCCAAGTTGTTTCCCTCTTAGTATTAGTAAAGTCTCCTTCATTTTGTAATGAGTTAAATGTGTTGTTGCCCTGGGTCACTTGAACTTTTCTTGATAAATGAAATCCTTATAAATATTCACGTGTTAAATAAACAACTAATAGTAAGTGTAGATTGGTAATGGTTTGTTGAGTGTACATGGTGTTAAATTGGTTTAATAAGGTAAGAATTCATTGAAGTGACTAGTTTTTGTGCAATTGTAACAATGTGATAGAATATGTGCATTCGTTGAGGTAAGAAAGTGTATTCCAGTTGTGAGAAATATTGTATTTGTGTATTGTTGTTTGGTAATGTGTTTCGGGGGCCCTCTGACAGGTGGATATGTCCATAATACAAAGGAAACTCTGGCGAAATTTTTCTAAAATATAAGAGTTAGTCAAAATTTTGATGGTTGCATATCATGTCTTTCAAAACCAACTCAATTATTTCAAAATCCTCATTCGAGGACGAATGATCTTAAGGGGGGGAGGATGTAAGGCCCCGTAAAATATTTGTGCATAAAACCTAGTAGCTATGGTGTCATGGTCCGAATAATGTGTTAGGAGCCGCGGTTCGGACCCGTGGTAGTGATTTAAGTTTCAAAAATGTAGAAAATTAATTTTTCCGAAAAGTGTCAAATATGCGGTCAAGAATGCGACCGCAAACCTGATATGCGGACCGCATTCTTGCCGCAAAACATTCCAGAGAGTTTCCCAAAATCGTGTCAATAATGCGGTCGAAATTGCGATTGCATAGTGAATCTGCGGTCCACTTTGCGACCACAGATCAGGAATGCGGACCGCATAATGGTCGCATTCCGTAACAGAGCTTGAGTAATTTTTTAGGCCATTCTGCGGTCACTATGCGGACCGCATGTTGATTCTGCGGTCGCAAAGTGCACCGCAGATTTGCCCCGACCCAGATTTTTGTAACATTTTGACCCGATCTCTTCTTTAATATAACACCTTTCACCCTCATTTTCTCATATCATCTTACCAAAATTAGAGAGAGAAGAGAGGGTTTTTAGAGAGAGAAATCTTTCATCTTCAAAGATTGTTCCAATCATCTTAATTCCAAGGTATCCTAGGGCAAGGATTCAACTTCCCCAATCTTTTCAAGGTAAAAACCTTAACTATTTTCTTTGATTTTCAGTTTTAAATTGGGTAAAGAGAGGTTTGCATATAATAGCTTTTGAAAATAGAATTTTTACACTCATGCATGATTATTGAACTTGATTTCTAGTAAAAAGAAGTGAGTAGAAGTAAGAGTCTTCAAGAACAAGGTTGGCAAGAGTAGGATATCTTGGGTAAGCATAAAGTAGGAAGAAAAATCATCACCAGGTATGTATGGCTAATTTTGATTCTTGTGAAATCGCCTATATGTGTGAAGTTTGTTTGTTTCGTGTTAAATTGACAAATTGTGTGAAATTCTTGATGTTGTTGTTGGATATTCAAAGTTTGTTGTTGAGCTATGAGTGATGTAAAATGAGAGTTTAATTTGGCAAAAGAATTGTGAATAATGACTATGATGGCCTATATGGCACCTTGTGGAAAACAAACGAAACACTTGAGAATTGGTTTATTGTGGAAAGAGATGAAACACTTGAATTGTGGAAATATTGTAACATGGTTGTGATATTGAATTGATAAATAATTGAGAACATGAAACAATGTGCAAGTTGCTTATTTGAACTTGTTGAAATTGTGTGTAGTACCTTATCTGCTGTTTGAAATTGTTGTGTTTTAAACTGTAAGGCGGGGTCGTGTTGCGCACCGCAACGTGAGGAAATAAGGTGTGGGTTGGGGTGATAAGGGTGGCCGAGGTAATAAGGGTGGTCGGGGGCAATAAGGATGGAAAGCGATCGAAATCGCTATTGAAAATTGATACAAAAATCAATAATGTGAAATTGTGAAAGGAGACAGTAGGAGAGTTTGCAACCTGTGGGGCACTGATTTCCCCTTTGTTTGACTACTTTTTCTTTACGTGATTGATTGGTTATTGTTAAAATTGGTTGATCGTAGAAAGTGCTTTGCATTGAGAATTATTTGAAATGAGGAAAATGTGGAAACATGGTTGGCTGGCTTAATTAATTGTTGATGTAATTCAATGGCTTGAGTTTACTTGGGACAAAGTTTGTCCATACATGCCAGTACAATTCAAATGTACTGACGTCCCTTTTGCCGGGGACGCTACATTCGTGTTATGATTGTAGGTGGATCAGTAGCAGGCACTTCAGCTCATCGGCACTAGTATCCTTCTCCTTCTACTGCCCATTTTGGTGAGCCCTTTCTTCCTCGGGGCCCTGTGTGGTTCATGCCACTTTTGTTTAGATTTCATTTTGGTTTTGTAAGGTATAGCCGGAGCCTTGTTACCGGCAAGTATTGTATCCCCTTTTTTGTATCCTAGAGGCTCTGTAGACATGTAAATTGTGGGACTCCAGTATTATGTATACATTATGTTATGTCGGGCGTTGTAAAAACCGCAAACTTGTTAATGAATCACTTGTATGGTTTTAATTGTTTAATGTGAAATCATTCATGGTTAGTAAGATATTTGGTTAATGAGAAACAATCAACACAGGGGTAACGCGTGGGAATGAAAGGCACCCAGGTCCGCTTGACTGGGGCAACCTGGTCAGGCGCCGGTCATGTCCTCGATTTGGGGCGTGACAGTAATGTTCTTGAGCCCTTGCCGGGTTGTGAAGTTTGATTATTGTTTACCTTGCCGGGACTTTATAGTGTTGTTGTTGTTGTTCCCTTGCCGGGATATTGTTGTGATTATTGTTTCCCTTGCCGGGACGGTTCATATTACTTGTTTCATTCATTTGTCCTTGACTGTGATTGTTATTTGGGTGGGGAAGAGTGATAATGCACGAAAGATCATTCCGTGCCTTGTTTTACTGTTATGAACAAAGGAACATTCCGTGCCATTGTTACTTAACTTATGCATGAAAGATCATTCTGTGCCATGTTTATTACTTGTGCACGAAGGAACATTCCGTGTCATTGTTACTTAAACCATGCACGAAGGATCATGTCGTGCCATGGATGTGAGGATGAGAGTAAAAGAACGAAGGGTGATGCCGTGCACTTTTATTTGCTTATTTGGTCAGGATGAGGGTAAAAGCACGTAGCGTGTTGCCGTGCACTTTTATTTGCTTATTTGGTGAGGATGAGAGTAAAAAGCACGAAAGGTGATGTCGTGCACTTTAATTCGCTTATTTGGTGAGGATGAGAGTAAAAGCACGAAGGGTGATGCCGTGAACTTTTATTTGATTATTTGGTGAGGATGAGAGTAAAAGCACAAAAGGTGATGCCGTGCAACCATTCAATTTCTTGTTTTGTAATAACTATTTTTGCTACACTCTATTTCTAATTTGCTGATTAATTATGTGTTTCTGATTTTGCTCCCCCAGCATGTTACCTCCTTTGTTAGTTGTGTTACTCAATATCTCTCTTATTTTATGGTACATACATATATAGAACTGCACAGGTCTGGTCCTAGGCTTGTCACTAATTCGTCGGGATAGGCCAGGCACTTTACCAGCACATCGGGTCGGATTGTGCTGATACTACACTTCTGTGCATTTTTTCACAGGTCCAGGTTTTGAGCAGGAGCAGTAGTAGTACACTAGCGGGATTATCGTACTTCCGAGACCGAGGTAGCTTACAGGCATCTGCAGGCCCGACGTCTTCTCTATTTACTTTTATTATTGTTGTGGTCTCATTGTTTCGAGACAGACGTTTATTATTTATTTTTTTCAGACCATTATGTGTAGTTATTCCTTAGTAGTTCGTGATTTTGTGAATCCACATCTTGGGTAGATGATTTATGTTAGTTACTTTACACTATTATTCATCTCTTATTCAAAAGACTTCCGCATTTAATAATTTGAGTATTATTCTTGCTATTAAATATGAGAAAAAAGATGATGGTGTGAACAGGAAAATGGTGAGTGAATTGGCTTGCCTAGCTACTACGAGTAGGAACCATCACGATCCCGATGGTGGGTGAAATCCGGGTCGTGTAAAGTTGGTATCAGAGCTCTAGGTTACATAGGTCTCACAACTCACGAAGAAGCTTAGTAGAGTCCGAGGGGTAGGTACAGAGACGCGTGTTCTTATTCTCCTATGTCTATTGAGTTAGGAAAAGTCTCTCATTGTTCTTTCTTATCGTGCGAATTTGTTCTTCAAATGTTAAATTGAATTTCTACTCTTGTCTTCCCACAAATGGCGAAGTCACGTACCGCTTCTTCAGCCGAACAATGGCACGGGCTGGTGATAGATCAACTACGCCTTCAAAAGTCTTACGAAGGTTGGATTTGTTTCACCAAACTCTTCTCTACCACCTTCAATGGTGCATCTTTTGAGAACCCACAGGATTGTGCTTGACCGCTATTGTGAGGAATTACAGAACATGGGAATAGTCAAATGCAAGGTGGTTGATTTTACTGTGCTTTGGATGACAAACAGAAGTAGTGGGAAGATAATGTATTTACCACACCAGTTATGGTTCCAACAGAAGATGCAATTATATCCGGAGATCACCCAATGAATCGTGTGGGGGGTTTTAACGAACCTTGACGTCCGGTTGATTTGTTGGAGTTGTGAAGGACAAATATTGTGAGTTATAGGAATGTATATATATATGGTATGGAAAGGTCCTCCAAATAATTTATACATTAAGATTGGTTCTTTTCATGGGGCAATAATCGCCCTAGAGAATAACGAAGAGTTTATGAGTAAATGGGGTAGCTCAGCAATGTTTAGCCAACATAGCAAAGGAGGAAATTGGCCGTCGATGTTTGTGGCAAGCCTACAAAGAGGGCAAGCCGGCCAACACAACACTACCTACTAGACTCTATTTTAAGAAAATGTTCGGAAGACGTCACCTCCCAGATAATCTACAATACATAGTATATGCGATCTGGACGGTTGTACCAGGTCACCATGCCAGTGTCTGAATATATCGTCGTGTGCAATAAGTTAACCGAGCCTTAAAGGAATTGCTGTGAATGTGAAATCTTGGAGAAATGTAATTTAGGAAATCACTCAAGCTACGTGCTCCATTGCAGTCAATACTTATCTTACATGACCAGTCAGTGGTAGAGGTCAAGATGTTAGATGTGGAGGTGAGAATCCTAGAGGTAGAGACCCGACCATTGATATAAAATTTTGTTGTATAAGGGAGGTCACTACACCATATGGTGTCATCACATGTACAATAATGGTTGTTATAAACAAAATAATTTCCTTTAATTTGATTTGGTTGTTGTAAGAAAAATTTAGGCGAGTTCTTTTAATATGCTCCACTCATGAGCGAGCATCGTAATCATCAAATCTGCTTATAGAAATACTCACGTTGGGATATTACATGAGGATTTACATCCCTATTATTAGGTGTTAGTCACAAAAATATCCATGAGGCTAAGAGTGACTTTATATTACTTATTATAGTGGGTTTTGATATAATTCTTGGAATAATTAATTTTAATCGTTAATTGTATGCCCTATTAGTGTGAGGGTTCATTTTATGTCGCGATTTTCTTTGACGGACAATTATTGAAAGGAAGAAAGAAAGGAAATGAAAAGTTTCAGATGATATAATGTGCAAGCACTGTGATTCAGAGTTGAGGATGAGATACTCAAACTTTTGCATAATGTGAAATATTTCTAAACCGAGCTTCAAGCTGCGGTGGATATCATATGAGGACTAGGTCCTGGTGGTAAGAGTTTATGTGTTTATAATTCTTCTTTTATGAAATTAATATTTTCGTATTACATTTTTAAATAAGACTCATGCATGTTAGGACTATTTGGAAATTCTTGTATAGTTCTATTCATATTTAGCCATTTCTATTTTGAAACTGTTGACTTTAGCCTTTGAGAAAAGCACCCAGGTGAGGATAAATATGACTCATTAATTTGGAAAAGTAATCACGAGGTCTCCATAACTTATTGTGGGTAAAGCGGGAGTTCTGGAATAAGGTATTTGATAACACGCAGTTATTTGGCAATTTTGAAATTTAGGGACAACTCTTATGGCCAGAGTCATGGTTATGTGCATACGTACGAGGTGTTCATTCCTTAGTTAGACTTGTTCGTGATAGTCCCCATTGATAACGTATTGATATGCTTTCGCAGTTAGGAAACGCATACGTAGCATCTTAAAGTGGTTCTCCAGACTCTGAAAAGGTAGTCATCTATATCTAGATATCTCAAGAGTGTGAGTTCAGGCTAAGTACAGTTGCATTACTAGGTCATGTTGTGGCGACAGAAGGTATACAGGTCGATCCAAGAAAGATGGAGGCAGTCAAGGACTGGCCTAGACTAATATCAGCCATAAAGATCCGGAGTTTCTTGGGGTTAGTAGAGTATTATTGGCGGTTTGTGGAGGGGTTTTCATCTATTACAACCACGATGACTAGATTGACCCAGAAAAGTGTTATGTTCAAGTGGTCAGATGAGTGTGAGCCGAGCTTTCAGAAGCTCAAGACACCTCTGACTATGGCACCAATGTTAATTTTCCCACGGGTTCAGGCCTTACACAGTCTATCATGATGCCTCTTGTACTGGGCTTGGAGTGGTGTTGATGAAGGATGACAAGGTTATTGCATATGTGTCGAGAGAGTTGAAAAATCCATGAGAAGAATTATCCGGTTCATGACCTTGTGTTGGCGGCGATTGTTCATCTATATTGTGTGGCGTGCGAAGTATACACATATCACAAAAGTCTTTAGTAATTATTAAACCAAAAAGAGTTAAAGGTGCGATAGAGGAGATGGTTAGAGTTGCTGAAAGACTATGATGTTACTATCTTATATCACCCAGGTAAGGCCAATATGGTGGCCGATGCGTTGAGTAGGATGTCTTCCAGCATGGGTAGTTTCGCTTATATTCCGGTCAGCCAGAGACCACTTGCTCTAGATGTCCAGGCCTTAGCCAATCGGTTTTTGAGATTAGACATTTTAAAGCCTAGCAGGGTGTTAGCCTACACGCTCACTCGTTCTTCTCTATTAGAGAGTATCCGTGAGAGGCAGTTTGATGATCCACATTTGCATGACCTGAGGGATACTATATTGCGGGGAGGTGCCACAAAGGTAAGTCTAGATGATGATGGAGTATTGAGATTGCAGGGGCGAGTTTGTGTGCCCAATGTTGAGGGGATTCGAGAGTTGTTCTTAGCTAAGGCCCACAGTTTGTGGTATTCTATTCACCGGTGCGCCGTGAAGATGTATCAGGACTTACGACAGCACTATTGGTCGCATAGGATGAAGAAGAACATTGTTGCATATGTCGCTCGGTGTCTAAACTGTTAGCAGGTTAAATATGAGCACCAGAGGCCTGGTAGTATGTTCCGGAGAATTGAAATTCCCGAGTGGAAATGGGAGCGGATTACAATGGACTACGTTACTAGACTTTCTTCAACTCAGAGGAGATTTGATGCTATTTGGGTCATTGTTGATAGGCTGACCAAGTTACCACACTTAATTCAAGTACATGTCTCTTACTCATCAGAGAAGATAGGAGAGATTTAAATCAGGGAGATTGTTTGCCTTCATGGGGTGTCGGTGTCTATTATCTATGATCGGGGTACGCAGTTTACCTCGCGTTTCTGGAGAGCGGTCCAGCAGGAGTTAGGCACCCAGGTTCAGTTGAGTATATCTTTTCATCCTCAGACAGACGGTCAGTCCTAGAGGACTATTCAGATTCTAGAGGACATGCTCCGAGCCTGTGTTATTGATTTTGGGGGCTCGTGGGACCAATTTTTTCCATTAGCAGAGTTTGCCTACAACAACAGCTACAAGTCTAGAATTTAGATTGCTCCATATTAGGCATTGTATTGTAGGCAATGTCGATCTCCAATCGGATGATTTGAGCCGGGAGAGGCTTGGTTGTTGTGTACAGACCTAGTTCAGGAGGCCTTAGACAAGGTCAAGACCATCTAGGAGAGGTTGCGTTTAGCTCAGTCCATACAACAGACTTATGCGGATCATAAGGTCCGAGATGTGGATTTCATGGTTGGTCAGCGGGTATTGCTCCGAGTATCTATTATGAAGGGCGTGATGAGGTTCGGTAAGAAGGGCAAGCTCAGCCCTAGCTATATTGGTCCATTTAAGATTCTGGACCGAGTGGGAGATGTGACTTACAGACTTGCACTGCCACCTAGCTTATCAGTCTTGCATTCGGTTTTTCATATATCTATGCTTCACAGGTACAACGGAGATCCTACACACGTGTTAGACTTCAATAATGTCCAATTGGACAAGGAACTATCTTACGACGAGGAGCCGGTGGCCATTCTAGGCTGGTAGGTTCGACTGTTGAGGTTGAATATTTTTCCTTCCTTGCGTGTCCAGTGGAGAGGTCAGCCTCCTGAGGCATCAACTTGGGATTCCGAGTCCGATATGCAGAGTCGTTACCCACATTTGTTGCCCGACTCAGGTACTTCCTTCTCTTGTCCATTCGAGGACGAACGATTGTTTTAGAGGCAGAGGATGTGACGACACAAAGGGTCTCACTTGTTATGCTCATCTGTTCCGCGCTTCCGAGCCCTTGAAAACCTGATTTTTTATTGCCTCAATTTACGTGCGTAGTCCAAGCACGTAACCGGAAAATTTCTGTGTTAAAATATGTGAATTCTTTGGAAAATTTGAAGAACTTTGATATTAATATTGATATAGTTGACTTTGGTCAACATTTATGGTAAATGGACCTGGACCCGAGATTGGACGGTCCCGGAAGGTCCGTAGGAAAATATGGGACTCGGGCATGCGCCCGAAGTCGAATTCTGAGACCTAGAGCCCAAGATATGAATTTTTCTGTTAAATAGTTTTGCTGAAATTATTAATGAAAATGGAAATGAAAATCGATTGGAAGACCATGGTATCGGGGTTGTATATTAGTTCCGACGCCTGGTACAAGTCTTATATATTATTTAAGTACTTTCTGCAAAGTTTGACGGAATTTGAGCATCGTTTGATGTGTTTTGAACCACGAGTTCCAAATTTGAAAGTTTATGAAGTTTAAAAGAATAAATCATGAAATTGAGGCTTAATTCTATGAAAACGATGTTATATTGGCGATTTGATCGCGCGAGCAAGTTCGTGGTATGTTTATGAGGTTGTGTGCATGTTTGGTTTGAAGACCCAGGGCTCGAGTAAAGATTTGATAGGCCGTTAGAGTAGATTTTGAAAAGAACACAGCTGGTATTTTTCCCCCAGCTGATATCTTCGCAATTGCGAAGAATCACTCGCAATTGCAAGAAGTCCCGGAATAGGCCTTAGTTCGCAAATGCGAACCAACCTTCGCAAATGCAAAGTGGCCCAGGAAAGGACTTGGTTCGCAAATGCGAGGCAATCCTCGCAAATGCGAAGTTGCCCAGGAAAAGCCCAAGTTCGCAAATGCGAACCAAATCTCGCAAATGCGAGGTTGCCAGAGTTGGCCTGTGTTCGCAAATGCAAACCTTTCCCTCGCAAATGCGAGTTCCGCAGCCCAGACCTGTCATATTCGCAATTGCGAACATATGTTCACAATTCCCATATCCGGAGTTGTGCAATCTAGTACTTAAACGATTTTAAACCCCCTTTTCACCATTCATTCAAAACCCAAAACACCACATACGATTTTCCAAGAGCAATATCACTCCAAATTACTTGTAAGTCAATTTTTACTCAACTCTTTCAATTTCTAACATCATTAAACATGTTTTCCATGAGAAATCACAGGTTTTTAGGGTTGAAATTGTTGTTTTTGGGTAGAACCTAGGTTTTTCATAAATTGGGGAATTGGACCTCGATTTGAGGTCCAATTTCGAAACAAATCATATAAGTGAACTCGTGAAGGAATGGGTAACCGGATTTTGGTCCAAACCCTCAGTTTCGACCACGTGGGACCGGGGGAGTTTTGGGAAATTTTGGGTAAATCTTTGAGAAAACCATTTTTATGCATCCAAACCAATTTATATAGTATTTATTGAAGTAATTGAATGAATTTTTATTAGATTCAAGCGAGTTGAAGGTTGAAATTCGAGGTAAAGTGGTAATTGAAGGTTAATTGGACTTCAAGGCTTTGAGGTAAGTGTTTGATCGATCCTAGCTTGAGGGAATATGATTGAATGTGATAATTTGTAATTTCTATGTGATCGAGTGCAGTGTATAGGCGTGGTGACGAGCATCTATACACTGCCGTCTAGCATGACCGTCAGTCGTTTGTTGAGATATGTTGTGATTAATGTGGGATGTTCTTAAGTCATGTTCTTGAGCCCTTGTCGGGTTGTGAAGGTTGATTATTGTTACCCTTGCCGGGAATTTATAGTGTTGTTGTTGTTGTTCCCTTGCCGGTATATTGTTATGATTATTGTTTCCCTTGTCGGGAAGGTTCATATTACTTTTCCCATTCTTTTTCCCTAGACTGTGATTGTTATTTGGGAGAGGAAGAGAGATAATGCACGAAGGGTGATGCCGTACCATTTTTACTTAAGTTCGCACGAAGGATCATTCTATTCCTTGTTTTATTGTTATGCACGAAGGAACATTCTGTGTTGTTGTTACTTAACTTATGCACGAAGGATCATTCTGTGCCATGTTTATTACTTATGCACAAAAGAACATTCCATGCCGTTGTTACTTAAACCATGCACGAAGGATCATGCCGTGCCATGGATGTGAGGATTAGAGTAAAAGCACGAAGGGTGATGCCGTGCACTTTTATTTGCTTATTTGGCGAGGATGAGAGTAAAAGCACGAAGGGTGATGCCGTGCACTTTTATTTTCTTATTTGGTGAGGATGAGAGTAAAAAGCATGAAGGGTGATGCCATGCACTTTTATTCACTTATTTGGTGAGGATGAGAGTAAAAGCACGAAGGGTGATGTCGTGCACTTTTATTTGATTATTTGGTAAGGATGAGACTAAAAGCACGAAGGGTGATGCCGTGCAACCATTCAATTTCTTGTTTTGTGATAATTATTTTTGCTACACTCTGTTTCTACTTTACTGATTAATTATGTGTTTCTGATTGTGCTCCCCCAGCATGTTACCTCCTTTGTTAGTTGTGTTACTCAATATCTCTGTTATTCATGGTACATACATATATAGAACTACACATGTTTATGTAAGTGTCTGGTCCTAGGCTTGTCACTACTTCGCCGGGATAGGCCAAACACTTACCAGCACATGGGGTCGGATTGTGCTGATACTACACTTCTGTACGTTTTTGCACAGGTCCAGGTTTTGAGCAGGAGCAGCAGTAGTAGTAAACTTGTGGGATTATTGTACTTCAGAGACCGAGGTAGCTTGCAGGCATCCACAGGCCCAGCATCTCCTCTATTTACTTTTATTATTGCTATGGTCTCATTGTTCCTAGACAGACGGTTATTATTTATTTTCTTTCAGACCATTATCTGTAGTTATTCCTTAGTAGTTCGTGAGTTTGTGACTCCACATCTTGGGTAGAGGATTTATGTCAGTTACTTTACACTATTATTCATCTCTTATTCAAAAGACTTCCGCATTTAAAATTTAAGTATTATTCTTGCTATTAAATATGAGAACAAAAATGATGGTGTGAACAGGAAAATTTGAGTATTATTCTTGCTACCACGAGTAGGCGCCATCACGATCCCGATGGTGGGGGAAATCCGGGTCGTGACACAAAAACAACAATCACTCTCCTTTAAACTTCGTAGAACCAGCAAATGGCAGATAAATAATCTAGGCTGAAGATGATAGCAGATGTCTAAACCAACCTCATAGGCCCCATCAATAAGGCTGGTAGAAACAATATTGTGAACGTAATACCAAGTAGTGTTCCAGAGGAGGAAATTTTGCCCACCTCACTCGAAGACCTAGGATCTTGCACGAAAGGAGAGCTTAAATATCTACGGTAAAACAAATGCCTCCAGCAGTCAAAAAGTTACTGGAGGAGTGGTTGACGAACACCCTAAGTGGCCTGCTCTAGAAACCTTCCCCAGGGAATCTCAAAGACTCATCAATGGCAGAAATCGATGCGGCCGACGGTGAACCAAGTATTATATGAACGAGCAGCACCCACATGGATATAAATGCAAGTGACAATGCACTCGTGACCTTCCTTAGGAAATTGGAAGAAATGAAGAACGAGAATAAAGTGCTCTATGACCAAATGAAAGAGCATCGGGAAAGGTAGACAAAATACATGGTGCCCTGAAACTACTACCAAAACATGACGTATGAAGGTTCGTTGAGAAACCGAATAGTGAAGAAGCTGATCCTCACCCAATCCCTAAAACCTTCCAGATGCCCCCATATATAAGAATATATGACTGGACCACGGATCCAGAAGATCATCTGATCCTCTATGTAACCGCCGTAAAAGGAAACGACTTATCAAAAGAACACATGTCGTGTATGTTGCTGCAAAAGTTTAGAGAATCTTTGAAAGGAGGAGTGCTAACATGGCACTCACAACTACCAGCTAGATTGATATCTACATTTGAATAGATAGAGGATAAGTTCGCCACGCTCTTGCAGGAGCAAAGAAGGTTGAGGCAAGGGTTAATGACATCTTTGCAATCAGGCAAACGACAGGCGAAGGGCTCAGGGACTTCTTAACACGATTCAACAAGGTAAGAATCGGCTTGCCTAACATATTAGAAGGAATGGGGGTTGCCGCCTTCCAAAACGGGTTGAACAGAGAGGGGTCAAAATCAACTAAGAAGCTACTCAGCCGACTCATGGAGTATCCCCATACTACATGGGAAGAGAACCATAATGCCTATTGTGCGGAAGTAAAGAAGACGAACACGACCTTAATGGTCCAACACAACGATTGACAAGTGCAGTCAGAAAGAAGGAGGGATCGACGCAATGACGGGGGACGTGATACACTCCTACACTTAAACAGAGAGAGGCATCAACCCTATGTCATAGCCCCTAATCCACCTACTCCGAGACACCTAGCCACCTTACAACGACATACTACCCAGCTTTGGAACGAAAAAGGTATGCCTACACTATTATCCGCTCATAAATTTTGTGTCTAAGCTTCAGAAATAGTGCACACACCGGAGAAGCTGGGCACGAAGGTACAATGGCCATAGAAAATGAAATCAGATCCTAGTGCAAGGAAATCAAATTTCCTATGCACATTCCATCAGGAAAGGGGACACTTGACCGAAGATTGCATAGGTCTACAACAGGAAGTAGTCAGAATGTTGAACCAAGAATACATGAAGGAGCTACTCAGCGATAAAGGGAGAGCCAACTTTGCCAAGGGACGAGATCAATCCCAAGGACCGCCATAGCCACCATTCACAATACGAATCATACAGATGATCATCGATGATGGAGATGACTTGATGATCAACCATGTAAACTTCACCACCACACACAAGTTGAAATGCATGATTGCCCACGAACGGTATGACATCTTCGAAGATACTATCACTTTCGATAAGTATGATGCCAATGGTCTGTCCTTACCTTATTATGATTCTTTAGTTATAACCTTACGCATTGCTAATACTGATGTAAAGAGAATCATGGTAGACGATGGAAGCAGCGCATATTTTATCCACCCAAGGGTCCTCACACAAATGAGGCTCAAAGATAAGGTAATATCACGTTATATAACACTGACAAGTTTTAACAATGCAGTAGAGCATACCTCCGAAGAAATATCATTGCCAGTCCTGGCAGGAGGAGTCACGCTGCAAACTATATTCCACATCATGAACTAGGAAACGACTTATAATGTCATCATAGGACGTCCGTGGATACATGCCATGCGAGCCATCGCCTCGAATATCTATTACGTAATCAAGTTTCTCACCCCATGGGGAATATTAAGTATCCGGTGTGAACCACGTACCTTCCAAGAATGTTACCAGATCGCCCAGGATTGTAGTCATACCAAGAAACTGACCGGAGTAAGCGTGGAATCATAGCAATCAGCCATGTCAAAAACTAAAATCAACCCAGCAACGGAGGGCATGTATGGCCCCGGAAAAGTTCGCTAAGTAATTTAGGATTTTGTAGTGTCACACAGGCTTGTTATAATACATTTATATACTATTAATATGGTGGTCATCAATTAGACTTGCTAAATATGAGTATGAGTCTTATGGTAAGTGATATGAGGTCCAAATGAAAGCCCAACTGTAAGCCAAATAGGAAAATTTTCGAATTAGGCCAAATTTCCAAATGGATTCACACAAGGCTCCAATTTAAACGACCTTAGATAATTATGTATAAGGTTTTATGTGGTAAATAGCATATCAAATGGAAGCCCTTTGAGTCTAGTTTCCAACGCTTCAAACCGTTCGTCATTTGGACATTCCTACACAAAGTTATGATCAAATTACCAAAGGCTAGAAAATGC
>JASVEL010007244.1:0-103891 GCA_032618575.1 Nicotiana noctiflora
TGTAGTTATTCCTTAGTAGTTCGTGATTTTGTGAATCCACATCTTGGGTAGATGATTTATGTTAGTTACTTTACACTATTATTCATCTCTTATTCAAAAGACTTCCGCATTTAATAATTTGAGTATTATTCTTGCTATTAAATATGAGAAAAAAGATGATGGTGTGAACAGGAAAATGGTGAGTGAATTGGCTTGCCTAGCTACTACGAGTAGGAACCATCACGATCCCGATGGTGGGTGAAATCCGGGTCGTGTAAAGTTGGTATCAGAGCTCTAGGTTACATAGGTCTCACAACTCACGAAGAAGCTTAGTAGAGTCCGAGGGGTAGGTACAGAGACGCGTGTTCTTATTCTCCTATGTCTATTGAGTTAGGAAAAGTCTCTCATTGTTCTTTCTTATCGTGCGAATTTGTTCTTCAAATGTTAAATTGAATTTCTACTCTTGTCTTCCCACAAATGGCGAAGTCACGTACCGCTTCTTCAGCCGAACAATGGCACGGGCTGGTGATAGATCAACTACGCCTTCAAAAGTCTTACGAAGGTTGGATTTGTTTCACCAAACTCTTCTCTACCACCTTCAATGGTGCATCTTTTGAGAACCCACAGGATTGTGCTTGACCGCTATTGTGAGGAATTACAGAACATGGGAATAGTCAAATGCAAGGTGGTTGATTTTACTGTGCTTTGGATGACAAACAGAAGTAGTGGGAAGATAATGTATTTACCACACCAGTTATGGTTCCAACAGAAGATGCAATTATATCCGGAGATCACCCAATGAATCGTGTGGGGGGTTTTAACGAACCTTGACGTCCGGTTGATTTGTTGGAGTTGTGAAGGACAAATATTGTGAGTTATAGGAATGTATATATATATGGTATGGAAAGGTCCTCCAAATAATTTATACATTAAGATTGGTTCTTTTCATGGGGCAATAATCGCCCTAGAGAATAACGAAGAGTTTATGAGTAAATGGGGTAGCTCAGCAATGTTTAGCCAACATAGCAAAGGAGGAAATTGGCCGTCGATGTTTGTGGCAAGCCTACAAAGAGGGCAAGCCGGCCAACACAACACTACCTACTAGACTCTATTTTAAGAAAATGTTCGGAAGACGTCACCTCCCAGATAATCTACAATACATAGTATATGCGATCTGGACGGTTGTACCAGGTCACCATGCCAGTGTCTGAATATATCGTCGTGTGCAATAAGTTAACCGAGCCTTAAAGGAATTGCTGTGAATGTGAAATCTTGGAGAAATGTAATTTAGGAAATCACTCAAGCTACGTGCTCCATTGCAGTCAATACTTATCTTACATGACCAGTCAGTGGTAGAGGTCAAGATGTTAGATGTGGAGGTGAGAATCCTAGAGGTAGAGACCCGACCATTGATATAAAATTTTGTTGTATAAGGGAGGTCACTACACCATATGGTGTCATCACATGTACAATAATGGTTGTTATAAACAAAATAATTTCCTTTAATTTGATTTGGTTGTTGTAAGAAAAATTTAGGCGAGTTCTTTTAATATGCTCCACTCATGAGCGAGCATCGTAATCATCAAATCTGCTTATAGAAATACTCACGTTGGGATATTACATGAGGATTTACATCCCTATTATTAGGTGTTAGTCACAAAAATATCCATGAGGCTAAGAGTGACTTTATATTACTTATTATAGTGGGTTTTGATATAATTCTTGGAATAATTAATTTTAATCGTTAATTGTATGCCCTATTAGTGTGAGGGTTCATTTTATGTCGCGATTTTCTTTGACGGACAATTATTGAAAGGAAGAAAGAAAGGAAATGAAAAGTTTCAGATGATATAATGTGCAAGCACTGTGATTCAGAGTTGAGGATGAGATACTCAAACTTTTGCATAATGTGAAATATTTCTAAACCGAGCTTCAAGCTGCGGTGGATATCATATGAGGACTAGGTCCTGGTGGTAAGAGTTTATGTGTTTATAATTCTTCTTTTATGAAATTAATATTTTCGTATTACATTTTTAAATAAGACTCATGCATGTTAGGACTATTTGGAAATTCTTGTATAGTTCTATTCATATTTAGCCATTTCTATTTTGAAACTGTTGACTTTAGCCTTTGAGAAAAGCACCCAGGTGAGGATAAATATGACTCATTAATTTGGAAAAGTAATCACGAGGTCTCCATAACTTATTGTGGGTAAAGCGGGAGTTCTGGAATAAGGTATTTGATAACACGCAGTTATTTGGCAATTTTGAAATTTAGGGACAACTCTTATGGCCAGAGTCATGGTTATGTGCATACGTACGAGGTGTTCATTCCTTAGTTAGACTTGTTCGTGATAGTCCCCATTGATAACGTATTGATATGCTTTCGCAGTTAGGAAACGCATACGTAGCATCTTAAAGTGGTTCTCCAGACTCTGAAAAGGTAGTCATCTATATCTAGATATCTCAAGAGTGTGAGTTCAGGCTAAGTACAGTTGCATTACTAGGTCATGTTGTGGCGACAGAAGGTATACAGGTCGATCCAAGAAAGATGGAGGCAGTCAAGGACTGGCCTAGACTAATATCAGCCATAAAGATCCGGAGTTTCTTGGGGTTAGTAGAGTATTATTGGCGGTTTGTGGAGGGGTTTTCATCTATTACAACCACGATGACTAGATTGACCCAGAAAAGTGTTATGTTCAAGTGGTCAGATGAGTGTGAGCCGAGCTTTCAGAAGCTCAAGACACCTCTGACTATGGCACCAATGTTAATTTTCCCACGGGTTCAGGCCTTACACAGTCTATCATGATGCCTCTTGTACTGGGCTTGGAGTGGTGTTGATGAAGGATGACAAGGTTATTGCATATGTGTCGAGAGAGTTGAAAAATCCATGAGAAGAATTATCCGGTTCATGACCTTGTGTTGGCGGCGATTGTTCATCTATATTGTGTGGCGTGCGAAGTATACACATATCACAAAAGTCTTTAGTAATTATTAAACCAAAAAGAGTTAAAGGTGCGATAGAGGAGATGGTTAGAGTTGCTGAAAGACTATGATGTTACTATCTTATATCACCCAGGTAAGGCCAATATGGTGGCCGATGCGTTGAGTAGGATGTCTTCCAGCATGGGTAGTTTCGCTTATATTCCGGTCAGCCAGAGACCACTTGCTCTAGATGTCCAGGCCTTAGCCAATCGGTTTTTGAGATTAGACATTTTAAAGCCTAGCAGGGTGTTAGCCTACACGCTCACTCGTTCTTCTCTATTAGAGAGTATCCGTGAGAGGCAGTTTGATGATCCACATTTGCATGACCTGAGGGATACTATATTGCGGGGAGGTGCCACAAAGGTAAGTCTAGATGATGATGGAGTATTGAGATTGCAGGGGCGAGTTTGTGTGCCCAATGTTGAGGGGATTCGAGAGTTGTTCTTAGCTAAGGCCCACAGTTTGTGGTATTCTATTCACCGGTGCGCCGTGAAGATGTATCAGGACTTACGACAGCACTATTGGTCGCATAGGATGAAGAAGAACATTGTTGCATATGTCGCTCGGTGTCTAAACTGTTAGCAGGTTAAATATGAGCACCAGAGGCCTGGTAGTATGTTCCGGAGAATTGAAATTCCCGAGTGGAAATGGGAGCGGATTACAATGGACTACGTTACTAGACTTTCTTCAACTCAGAGGAGATTTGATGCTATTTGGGTCATTGTTGATAGGCTGACCAAGTTACCACACTTAATTCAAGTACATGTCTCTTACTCATCAGAGAAGATAGGAGAGATTTAAATCAGGGAGATTGTTTGCCTTCATGGGGTGTCGGTGTCTATTATCTATGATCGGGGTACGCAGTTTACCTCGCGTTTCTGGAGAGCGGTCCAGCAGGAGTTAGGCACCCAGGTTCAGTTGAGTATATCTTTTCATCCTCAGACAGACGGTCAGTCCTAGAGGACTATTCAGATTCTAGAGGACATGCTCCGAGCCTGTGTTATTGATTTTGGGGGCTCGTGGGACCAATTTTTTCCATTAGCAGAGTTTGCCTACAACAACAGCTACAAGTCTAGAATTTAGATTGCTCCATATTAGGCATTGTATTGTAGGCAATGTCGATCTCCAATCGGATGATTTGAGCCGGGAGAGGCTTGGTTGTTGTGTACAGACCTAGTTCAGGAGGCCTTAGACAAGGTCAAGACCATCTAGGAGAGGTTGCGTTTAGCTCAGTCCATACAACAGACTTATGCGGATCATAAGGTCCGAGATGTGGATTTCATGGTTGGTCAGCGGGTATTGCTCCGAGTATCTATTATGAAGGGCGTGATGAGGTTCGGTAAGAAGGGCAAGCTCAGCCCTAGCTATATTGGTCCATTTAAGATTCTGGACCGAGTGGGAGATGTGACTTACAGACTTGCACTGCCACCTAGCTTATCAGTCTTGCATTCGGTTTTTCATATATCTATGCTTCACAGGTACAACGGAGATCCTACACACGTGTTAGACTTCAATAATGTCCAATTGGACAAGGAACTATCTTACGACGAGGAGCCGGTGGCCATTCTAGGCTGGTAGGTTCGACTGTTGAGGTTGAATATTTTTCCTTCCTTGCGTGTCCAGTGGAGAGGTCAGCCTCCTGAGGCATCAACTTGGGATTCCGAGTCCGATATGCAGAGTCGTTACCCACATTTGTTGCCCGACTCAGGTACTTCCTTCTCTTGTCCATTCGAGGACGAACGATTGTTTTAGAGGCAGAGGATGTGACGACACAAAGGGTCTCACTTGTTATGCTCATCTGTTCCGCGCTTCCGAGCCCTTGAAAACCTGATTTTTTATTGCCTCGATTTACGTGCGTAGTCCAAGCACGTAACCGGAAAATTTCTGTGTTAAAATATGTGAATTCTTTGGAAAATTTGAAGAACTTTGATATTAATATTGATATAGTTGACTTTGGTCAACATTTATGGTAAATGGACCTGGACCCGAGATTGGACGGTCCCGGAAGGTCCGTAGGAAAATATGGGACTCGGGCATGCGCCCGAAGTCGAATTCTGAGACCTAGAGCCCAAGATATGAATTTTTCTGTTAAATAGTTTTGCTGAAATTATTAATGAAAATGGAAATGAAAATCGATTGGAAGACCATGGTATCGGGGTTGTATATTAGTTCCGACGCCTGGTACAAGTCTTATATATTATTTAAGTACTTTCTGCAAAGTTTGACGGAATTTGAGCATCGTTTGATGTGTTTTGAACCACGAGTTCCAAATTTGAAAGTTTATGAAGTTTAAAAGAATAAATCATGAAATTGAGGCTTAATTCTATGAAAACGATGTTATATTGGCGATTTGATCGCGCGAGCAAGTTCGTGGTATGTTTATGAGGTTGTGTGCATGTTTGGTTTGAAGACCCAGGGCTCGAGTAAAGATTTGATAGGCCGTTAGAGTAGATTTTGAAAAGAACACAGCTGGTATTTTTCCCCCAGCTGATATCTTCGCAATTGCGAAGAATCACTCGCAATTGCAAGAAGTCCCGGAATAGGCCTTAGTTCGCAAATGCGAACCAACCTTCGCAAATGCAAAGTGGCCCAGGAAAGGACTTGGTTCGCAAATGCGAGGCAATCCTCGCAAATGCGAAGTTGCCCAGGAAAAGCCCAAGTTCGCAAATGCGAACCAAATCTCGCAAATGCGAGGTTGCCAGAGTTGGCCTGTGTTCGCAAATGCAAACCTTTCCCTCGCAAATGCGAGTTCCGCAGCCCAGACCTGTCATATTCGCAATTGCGAACATATGTTCACAATTCCCATATCCGGAGTTGTGCAATCTAGTACTTAAACGATTTTAAACCCCCTTTTCACCATTCATTCAAAACCCAAAACACCACATACGATTTTCCAAGAGCAATATCACTCCAAATTACTTGTAAGTCAATTTTTACTCAACTCTTTCAATTTCTAACATCATTAAACATGTTTTCCATGAGAAATCACAGGTTTTTAGGGTTGAAATTGTTGTTTTTGGGTAGAACCTAGGTTTTTCATAAATTGGGGAATTGGACCTCGATTTGAGGTCCAATTTCGAAACAAATCATATAAGTGAACTCGTGAAGGAATGGGTAACCGGATTTTGGTCCAAACCCTCAGTTTCGACCACGTGGGACCGGGGGAGTTTTGGGAAATTTTGGGTAAATCTTTGAGAAAACCATTTTTATGCATCCAAACCAATTTATATAGTATTTATTGAAGTAATTGAATGAATTTTTATTAGATTCAAGCGAGTTGAAGGTTGAAATTCGAGGTAAAGTGGTAATTGAAGGTTAATTGGACTTCAAGGCTTTGAGGTAAGTGTTTGATCGATCCTAGCTTGAGGGAATATGATTGAATGTGATAATTTGTAATTTCTATGTGATCGAGTGCAGTGTATAGGCGTGGTGACGAGCATCTATACACTGCCGTCTAGCATGACCGTCAGTCGTTTGTTGAGATATGTTGTGATTAATGTGGGATGTTCTTAAGTCATGTTCTTGAGCCCTTGTCGGGTTGTGAAGGTTGATTATTGTTACCCTTGCCGGGAATTTATAGTGTTGTTGTTGTTGTTCCCTTGCCGGTATATTGTTATGATTATTGTTTCCCTTGTCGGGAAGGTTCATATTACTTTTCCCATTCTTTTTCCCTAGACTGTGATTGTTATTTGGGAGAGGAAGAGAGATAATGCACGAAGGGTGATGCCGTACCATTTTTACTTAAGTTCGCACGAAGGATCATTCTATTCCTTGTTTTATTGTTATGCACGAAGGAACATTCTGTGTTGTTGTTACTTAACTTATGCACGAAGGATCATTCTGTGCCATGTTTATTACTTATGCACAAAAGAACATTCCATGCCGTTGTTACTTAAACCATGCACGAAGGATCATGCCGTGCCATGGATGTGAGGATTAGAGTAAAAGCACGAAGGGTGATGCCGTGCACTTTTATTTGCTTATTTGGCGAGGATGAGAGTAAAAGCACGAAGGGTGATGCCGTGCACTTTTATTTTCTTATTTGGTGAGGATGAGAGTAAAAAGCATGAAGGGTGATGCCATGCACTTTTATTCACTTATTTGGTGAGGATGAGAGTAAAAGCACGAAGGGTGATGTCGTGCACTTTTATTTGATTATTTGGTAAGGATGAGACTAAAAGCACGAAGGGTGATGCCGTGCAACCATTCAATTTCTTGTTTTGTGATAATTATTTTTGCTACACTCTGTTTCTACTTTACTGATTAATTATGTGTATCTGATTGTGCTCCCCCACTGTTACTTCTTTATTAATTGTGTTACTTGATAATCCTGTTATTTTGTGGTATGTACATATATAGAACTGCACATGTTTATGTGAGTGTCTGGTCCTAGGCTTGTCACTACTTCGCCGGGATAGGCCAAGCACTTACCGGCACATGGGGTCGGATTGTGCTGATACTGCACTTCTGTACGTTTTTGCACAGGTCCAGGTTTTGAGCAGGAGCAGCAGTAGTAGTAAACTTGTGGGATTATTGTACTTCAGAGACCGAGGTAGCTTGCAGGCATCCACAGGCCCAGCATCTCCTCTATTTACTTTTATTATTGCTATGGTCTCATTGTTCCTAGACAGACGGTTATTATTTATTTTCTTTCAGACCATTATCTGTAGTTATTCCTTAGTAGTTCGTGAGTTTGTGACTCCACATCTTGGGTAGAGGATTTATGTCAGTTACTTTACACTATTATTCATCTCTTATTCAAAAGACTTCCGCATTTAAAATTTAAGTATTATTCTTGCTATTAAATATGAGAACAAAAATGATGGTGTGAACAGGAAAATTTGAGTATTATTCTTGCTACCACGAGTAGGCGCCATCACGATCCCGATGGTGGGGGAAATCCGGGTCGTGACACAAAAACAACAATCACTCTCCTTTAAACTTCGTAGAACCAGCAAATGGCAGATAAATAATCTAGGCTGAAGATGATAGCAGATGTCTAAACCAACCTCATAGGCCCCATCAATAAGGCTGGTAGAAACAATATTGTGAACGTAATACCAAGTAGTGTTCCAGAGGAGGAAATTTTGCCCACCTCACTCGAAGACCTAGGATCTTGCACGAAAGGAGAGCTTAAATATCTACGGTAAAACAAATGCCTCCAGCAGTCAAAAAGTTACTGGAGGAGTGGTTGACGAACACCCTAAGTGGCCTGCTCTAGAAACCTTCCCCAGGGAATCTCAAAGACTCATCAATGGCAGAAATCGATGCGGCCGACGGTGAACCAAGTATTATATGAACGAGCAGCACCCACATGGATATAAATGCAAGTGACAATGCACTCGTGACCTTCCTTAGGAAATTGGAAGAAATGAAGAACGAGAATAAAGTGCTCTATGACCAAATGAAAGAGCATCGGGAAAGGTAGACAAAATACATGGTGCCCTGAAACTACTACCAAAACATGACGTATGAAGGTTCGTTGAGAAACCGAATAGTGAAGAAGCTGATCCTCACCCAATCCCTAAAACCTTCCAGATGCCCCCATATATAAGAATATATGACTGGACCACGGATCCAGAAGATCATCTGATCCTCTATGTAACCGCCGTAAAAGGAAACGACTTATCAAAAGAACACATGTCGTGTATGTTGCTGCAAAAGTTTAGAGAATCTTTGAAAGGAGGAGTGCTAACATGGCACTCACAACTACCAGCTAGATTGATATCTACATTTGAATAGATAGAGGATAAGTTCGCCACGCTCTTGCAGGAGCAAAGAAGGTTGAGGCAAGGGTTAATGACATCTTTGCAATCAGGCAAACGACAGGCGAAGGGCTCAGGGACTTCTTAACACGATTCAACAAGGTAAGAATCGGCTTGCCTAACATATTAGAAGGAATGGGGGTTGCCGCCTTCCAAAACGGGTTGAACAGAGAGGGGTCAAAATCAACTAAGAAGCTACTCAGCCGACTCATGGAGTATCCCCATACTACATGGGAAGAGAACCATAATGCCTATTGTGCGGAAGTAAAGAAGACGAACACGACCTTAATGGTCCAACACAACGATTGACAAGTGCAGTCAGAAAGAAGGAGGGATCGACGCAATGACGGGGGACGTGATACACTCCTACACTTAAACAGAGAGAGGCATCAACCCTATGTCATAGCCCCTAATCCACCTACTCCGAGACACCTAGCCACCTTACAACGACATACTACCCAGCTTTGGAACGAAAAAGGTATGCCTACACTATTATCCGCTCATAAATTTTGTGTCTAAGCTTCAGAAATAGTGCACACACCGGAGAAGCTGGGCACGAAGGTACAATGGCCATAGAAAATGAAATCAGATCCTAGTGCAAGGAAATCAAATTTCCTATGCACATTCCATCAGGAAAGGGGACACTTGACCGAAGATTGCATAGGTCTACAACAGGAAGTAGTCAGAATGTTGAACCAAGAATACATGAAGGAGCTACTCAGCGATAAAGGGAGAGCCAACTTTGCCAAGGGACGAGATCAATCCCAAGGACCGCCATAGCCACCATTCACAATACGAATCATACAGATGATCATCGATGATGGAGATGACTTGATGATCAACCATGTAAACTTCACCACCACACACAAGTTGAAATGCATGATTGCCCACGAACGGTATGACATCTTCGAAGATACTATCACTTTCGATAAGTATGATGCCAATGGTCTGTCCTTACCTTATTATGATTCTTTAGTTATAACCTTACGCATTGCTAATACTGATGTAAAGAGAATCATGGTAGACGATGGAAGCAGCGCATATTTTATCCACCCAAGGGTCCTCACACAAATGAGGCTCAAAGATAAGGTAATATCACGTTATATAACACTGACAAGTTTTAACAATGCAGTAGAGCATACCTCCGAAGAAATATCATTGCCAGTCCTGGCAGGAGGAGTCACGCTGCAAACTATATTCCACATCATGAACTAGGAAACGACTTATAATGTCATCATAGGACGTCCGTGGATACATGCCATGCGAGCCATCGCCTCGAATATCTATTACGTAATCAAGTTTCTCACCCCATGGGGAATATTAAGTATCCGGTGTGAACCACGTACCTTCCAAGAATGTTACCAGATCGCCCAGGATTGTAGTCATACCAAGAAACTGACCGGAGTAAGCGTGGAATCATAGCAATCAGCCATGTCAAAAACTAAAATCAACCCAGCAACGGAGGGCATGTATGGCCCCGGAAAAGTTCGCTAAGTAATTTAGGATTTTGTAGTGTCACACAGGCTTGTTATAATACATTTATATACTATTAATATGGTGGTCATCAATTAGACTTGCTAAATATGAGTATGAGTCTTATGGTAAGTGATATGAGGTCCAAATGAAAGCCCAACTGTAAGCCAAATAGGAAAATTTTCGAATTAGGCCAAATTTCCAAATGGATTCACACAAGGCTCCAATTTAAACGACCTTAGATAATTATGTATAAGGTTTTATGTGGTAAATAGCATATCAAATGGAAGCCCTTTGAGTCTAGTTTCCAACGCTTCAAACCGTTCGTCATTTGGACATTCCTACACAAAGTTATGATCAAATTACCAAAGGCTAGAAAATGCGATCGTGTGTCAGGTCAAATCTGCGATCCGCATTTTCATTCTGCGGTCCGCATGTTCGTTCTGCGGTCCGCATTTTGACCGCAGATTGAACCAGTGTAGCTCATTTTTGGCTGCCGATTTTGCGGTGCATTTTGCGGCCCGCATGTCCATTCTGCGGTGCATTCTGCGATAGCAGAATTGACATCGCAGGGTTATATTTTTTATTTTTATAACCCGACCCCATTTCAATACATAGGCTTTGGGGTTCATTTTGGGGTCATTTCTTACTGATTTTAGAGAGAGGTGAGAGTATTTTAGAGAGAGAAGGAGGAACCCAACATCTAAATCATCCAAATCTTGCATCAATCTTCAAGAATCAAGAACCCAATAGCAAGTTCTTCATCTAAGAGGTAAGATTCTATACCCTAGGGTTTTAATTTCGAGTTTGGTGTATAAGATGAGTTATTGAGGTATGATTCTTGGGTTTATTAGTATTGTGTATACATGCATGTACAAATTAGGTTTATGGGAAGATTGTTTAACTTAAATAACTAAAGATTGAGTTAGGGAATGAAGAAATTATTGAAAAGGGAATTTGAAATCAAGATGCCGAACTAGTATTTGATAAAATGCTCAAATGAGCTAGTTTCATGAATATATTTCTAATATATGTTTAATTTTGTTATGTCTCATAGTAGATTGGAATTCCTAGAGTTTTGGAGTGTTGTAGTAACTTAAGGAAAGCTCAATCGAGGTATGTATGGCTAACTTTGATTCTTGTGAAATCGCCCTTATGTGTGCAATTCGTTTGGCATGTGTTAATTTGAGAGATTGTGTGCAATTTGTTGATTTTGTTGTTGGGTATCTAATTGATGTTAAACTACATGTGGTGTGGTATGAAATATGAATTGAAATATAACAAGGGAATTGGAATTGGTAAAGAATTGTGAATAATGGTTATGATGGCCTGTATGGCACCTTGTGGAAAGAAACGAAACACTTGAGAATTGGTTTATTGTGGAAAGAGATGAAACACTTGAATTGTGGAAAATTGTTGAACATACTTGTGTGAATATTCTTGATTATGGAAATATTGTAACTTGGTTGTGATATTGGCTTGATAAGTAATTGAGAACATGAAACAATGTGCAAGTTGCTTATTTGAACTTGTTGAAATTGTGTGTAGTGCCTTATCTGCTGTTTGAAATTGTTGTGTTTTAAAGTGTAAGGTGGGGTCGTGTTGCGTGCCGCAACATGAGGAAATAAGGTGTGGGTTGGGGTGATAAGGGTGGCCGAGGTAATAAGGGTGGTCAGGGGTAATAAGGATGGAAAGCGATCAAAATCGCTATTGAAATATGATATAAAATCATTGATGTGAAATTGTGAAAGGAGACAGCAGGAGAGTTTGCAACCTGTGGGGCACTGATTGCCCCTTTTTTTGACTACTTGTGTTTTACGTGATTGATTTGTGGTTGTTCTACTTGTTGATCCTAAACGTGCTTTGTGTTGAGAATTATCTGAAATGAGGAAAAATGTGGAAAACATAGTTGGCTGGCTTAATTGATTCTTGATGTAATTCATTGGCTGTATTATCATCGTAGTTTTTTGTTAATGGCTTGAGTTTACTTGGAACAAAGTTTATCCATACATACCAGTACAATTCCAGTGTACTGACGTCCCTTTTGCTGGGGACGCTACATTCGTATTATGATTGTAGGTGAATCAATAGCAGGTACTTCAGCTCATCGGCAGTAGCATCCTTCATTATGCCCGTTTTGGCGTGCCCCTTTCCTTTCAGGTCCCTACGTGGCTCATGCCACTCTTGTTTAGACTTTATTTTGATTTGTGTAAGGTATAGCCGGAGCCTTGTTACCGGCAAATATTGTATCCTTCTTTGTATTCCTAGAGGCTCCGTAGACAGTAAACTGTGGGACTATGGCCTATGTATGTATATATATATGTCGGGCGTTGTAAATTGTAACTTGTTAGTAATGTTAATAATGTGGTTATGTTTGTACAATGTGAATTCGGTTATAATTGGTAAGATCTTTGGCTTATGAGTAATAAACAACACGGGGGTATCGCGTGGGATAGAAAGGCACCCAGGTCCGCTTGACTGGGTCTACCCGGTCAGGCGCCGGTCATGTCCCTCGATTTGGGGCGTGATAGAAAACCTCTGGGAACTCCCAAACAATAGGAACTGAGTCAATAGAAGGAACCTCTGTGTTGGTTGTCGACCACATCATATAAGTTGGGGGCTGCACGGACATTTAGGAATTTACCAATTTCTTTGATATTCCAGATCGTGCGATATGGCTCAAGATAGGGAGCTAATTTCCTCTCTAAGTATTACTCTCAAGATTGGTAATTTTGATACCATAATCTGTGAATTCGAAGCATGTAAGGTGGGATTTATCCCACCATTGAGTCCAAGTGGATTACCCAAGGACTTGTTAGGAGAATGTGTTGAGTCATGGAGTGATTGGTAGAAGTTGTTGTTAAGGAGAGTACCCTCGTTCTTACAAATGTCACTGTACCACCAGATCATGTAGTATTTCATCAGTATGTACGGCTAAAATCCCTTCTCTTAGAAAATAAGCATCCATGGTGCCCACATAAATGTTGTAGGTTCAAAATATAATTGATGCAGTATCCGTTTTGTTATGTTAAGCGAATTATTGCTGTGAAAATATATGTTGGAGGTACTTCTTCATTTGTTTAATATATTATTCTTGGTAGACTAGGATATGTAAAGAATGTGAACTATGTGCTAAAATGTCTAGACTTCAAGTCAAGTTTGAATTGATATTTTGATGCCAAATTTTGTGAGAAAACTTGTTATGGTTGATTCTTCCAAAATGTTCTTACGTGTACCAAAGGTATTTGATTGATTGCGTCTTGTTGTTGGTAATGTATAAAGATGTTTGGAAATGAAGTAAGTGACTGTGTAAATGTGGTAAGACTAAATGTTGGACTCTAGCTGTGATTGATACTTTACATGAATTGTTGTTGTGACCCGATATTTGTGAAAGATGCATTCCAATATGATCAATGTGCTATTATTGACAACTTAAAATAGGTTTTAGAAGTATGAATCATGTATTCAAATGTGATGTCCTCTATGCATAGAGATGTTGAAATAAGTCAAATGCTTTTGAGAAATAAAGTATAGACAATGTGTCGAGAACTAAAAATGAAATTGTACCTGGTGATACTTGTGACATGAGGGAATATGAAACAGATTATGATGTTGATGTGACATATGAGAAAATGATGTGAAATGCGAAAAAAAAAGATTGTGTTATGAAATGTGGCCTAGTGCCAAGTCTGATGTGATAATTATGGCCCCAAGAGTCGATGGACTAATATACGTGAAAATGGCGTGATTCTTTTATTCGATAATGTGGTGAATGTTTAAAGTGTTTGATTTGTACTTGCGATTTCCTTATTATTGTATGAAGCGCATAGGTGAATAATTTTATATGTGAACCCAATGGAAGGGCTATGAAATGCAGCCTAGAGGTATGGTAATTAAATAAAAAGCTATGTGATCCATTTTATTTGGTAATGTGGTGATTGTTTAAACTTTTTGTTAAACCCTTATGATTTCCTTGTCCTTGCATAGATATATTCTTAAAAAGAATCCAAATTACAAAATAGTTCATGCACATGCTCTTTTAATGAGACGTATTATTTACAAATTCTCCCGATCACAGTTCTAGTATGTACAACCTCCTATGGAATTGACCTCTATAATTATGTTCCTGAATTGAGTTATAACACTATTGATATTTCCTACTTGCTTTTCCTAAATTCTCAACAAAGGACTATTCCCGATGAATTTCTTACAGAAATGTCTCATTTAAATTGACAACATCTGCTCACTTGTGCCTATACATGCACCATCGTAAAGTTTGTACATGTGGTGTCAAGTTCCATGCAAAGTATCCAAGAGTTGTGATCCTTCTCGAGTCACTCTTTTACTTAGTTGTGTGTGTCTTATATGGCTTAATCAACCAATCTACCCTCTTACGAGTAACATTATGAAACTTTTTCACTGTCTAGTAACATATATGCACATCTCAGTGCCTATAATATGAGCGAATATCAATTGAAATGGTCACCGTTTGCATAAGGTCTCTCTAAAAAAATGAGATCCTTACATCCCCATCATAGATATCTTGTGTCGCCATTGTTTTCGTGCCCAGTTGGTACATCTCGCAGTAAGTAGCTCACTCTGTCCTAGTATTGTGGATGCTCGTGGCATGGTCGTGTATTGCAGTGGGGAGTTAATATAGTAGAAGTGTGTCCAGCTTATAACCAATGATTATTTTCTCTTTATGTCTCCACAATGTGTTAAATTTATTCCTTATTTAGTGAATTTATTGTGCTAGTTCCTTACACTTGTACGACAACCATAAGAGAACATTCCCTTCTATGTATCACTATGACATTTCCTTTTTCGAGTCAAAACCTACGGAGATCTCTTCATGAACATTTGCAAACCTTCAGCGATTATTGTGCACTGTCTCATTGTGTTTGGTTTTCTTCACACCCTCAACTTCTAGAATCATGGATTATGTCATTGTCATGTGTGGAGAGTTTTACTACCCTTGGTATCTCACCTTCTTGGCTAGATATGAGTATTATTTGCCTTCTCCCTGGAGCGTCGTGTTAACTATTAGAACCATCTAACCAATTCATGATTTTGTCCCAATATCATGATTTCCTAGCTATTGAGTTTCACTAATGAAAGGTTGAGATTAGATGACTTCGGATTTTTGTACATATCATGAACATGTTGATTTGAATGACAAATGGTCGTAATTTTTAGTTCCCTCATATATGATCAATTTCCAAGAAGTGTTAAGCTGTCTAGATTATGGTAACCTCATAATCGTTCAATTCCTTTCATCCTTATAGGCTTGTGGCATAGATTCTGTGCGTCAAGTAATCTTAAGAGTGTAATTCAACTTCGTGTATTTTGAATCCCATATCACATACAGGTGCTAGAGTATTCCTATTCGGGGTCGACGGATTTTCCCTACACTTTAGAAAATGAGTGGTTCACGTACTTGAGTATTCCTCCTTAATGATTCCTATTTCCCATGTAATAGTTACTCCTATGCCTCATTTGTGTATTAATTGAGGTATTCACAGTGATTAACCATGTCAGTATTGTTAGTAGTAACATTTCGTGTCTTTTAGTATACGACCTCATAAAGTACTCTACCCAATGCATTAATGGATTCCTGAAGAACTCCAGCCTGATCTTGAACTCTGTTGTTCCTCATTGTATTAGATCCATTGGGAATTTTAAGTTCAGACAAGTCAACGATAAAGCTTCATAGTGTGATCACATATATATTGGATAGATAAAGTTATGGTCAGTTTATGGGTATCACATATTAGGGTAACTATTAAGGGTCATCAAGGGTTTAGTGGAGTGTAAATTGTACAGTGGAAGTTATCAAAAGGTAAAGTCAATGAATAGTTATCTCATGCAAGATGTTTATATGTCATCCTTGTTATGTATGTTTGGGAGTTGATATTATTTTTGAGAAGGTGTTATGACAATGTTTGTAAGTCTATAATGTCGTGTGGAAGGATAAATGTGTCGTGGAAGGAAAGTACTTTCGTTTGATTGAATACCAGTTAGTTTTGACTTGGAATGTACCATATAGGTATTTTGATGTAAAACTGTGCAGTCCATGTTCTGGTATCCATATGTCAATGTAGTTCTTGAAATACTGGGATTAGGATTGTGGATATATACATTGTGGTGCTATGTACAGTTGTGGATGTGTGGATAAGAAGATTTTAGTGATTCTCTGGCAGGTGGATAGGCCTAGTTACAAAGGAGACTCTGCCGAAATTTCTGAAAAATTTGGGAGTTAGTGAAAATTTTGAAATTGGAGGTAGGATAGAAAAGATATATGTGATGCCAAAGTGTTTGGGAAAGATTATACTCCTCATTCGAGGACGAATGATCCTAAGGGGGGGAGAATGTAAGGCCCCGGAAAATTTCGCTAAGTAATTTAGGATTTTGTAGTGTCACACGGGCTTATTATAATACTTTTATATACTATTAATATGGTGGTCATCAATTAGACTTGCTAAATATGAGTATGAGTCTTATGGTAAGTGATATGAGGTCCAAATGAAAGCCCAAGTGTAAGCCAAATAGGAAAATTTTCAAAATAGGCCAAATTTCCAAATGGATTCACACAAGGCTCCACTATAAACGACCTTAGATAATTATGTATAAGGTTTTATGTGGTGAATAGCATATCAAATGGAAGCCCTTTGAGTCTAGTTTCCAACGCTTCAAACCGTTCGTCATTTGGACATTCCTACACAAAGTTATGATAAAATTACCAAAGGCTGGAAAATGCGATCGTGTGTCAGGTCAATCTGCGATCCGCATTTCTACTTTGCGGTCCGCATGTTCGTTCTGCGGTCCGCATTTTGACCGCAGATTGAACCAGTGTAGCTCATTTTTGGCTGCCTATTTTGCGGTGCATTTTACGGCCCGCATGTCCATTCTGCGGTGCATTCTGCGATAGCAGAATTGACATCGCAGGGTTATATTTTTTATTTTTATAACCCGACCCCATTTCAATACATAGGCTTTAGGGTTCATTTTGGGGTCATTTCTTACTGATTTTAGAGAGAGGTGAGACTATTTTAGAGAGAGAAGGAGGAACCCAACATCTAAATCATCCAAATCTTGCATCAATCTTCAAGAATCAAGAACCCAATAGCAAGTTCTTCATCTAAGAGGTAAGATTCTATACCCTAGGGTTTTAATTTCGAGTTTGGTGTATAAGATGAGTTATTGAGGTATGATTCTTGGGTTTATTAGTATTGTGTATACATGCATGTACAACTTAGGTTTATGGGAAGATTGTTTAACTTAAATAACTAAAGATTGGGTTAGGGAATGAAGAAATTCTTGAAAAGGGAATTTGAAATCAAGATGCCGAACTAGTATTTGATAAAATGCTCAAATGAGCTAGTTTCATGAATATATTTCTAATATATGTTTAATTTTGTTATGTCTCATAGTAGATTGGAATTCCTAGAGTTTTGGAGTGTTGTAGTAACTTAAGGAAAGCTCAATCGAGGTATGTATGGCTAACTTTGATTCTTGTGAAATCGCCCTTATGTGTGCAATTCGTTTGGCATGTGTTAATTTGAGAGATTGTGTGCAATTTGTTGATTTTGTTGTTGGGTATCTAATTGATGTTAAACTACATGTGGTGTGATATGAAATATGAATTGAAATATAACAAGGGAATTGGAATTGGTAAAGAATTGTAAATAATGGTTATGATGGCATGTATGGCACCTTGTGGAAAAGAAACGAAACACTTGAGAATTGGTTTATTGTGGAAAGAGATGAAACACTTGAATTGTGGAAAATTGTTGAACATACTTTTGTGAATATTCTTGATTATGGAAATATTGTAACTTGGTTGTGATATTGGCTTGATAAGTAATTGAGAACATGAAACAATGTGCAAGTTGCTTATTTGAACTTGTTGAAATTGTGTGTAGTGCCTTATCTGTTGTTTGAAATTGTTGTGTTTTAAACTGTAAGGTGGGATCGGGTTGCGCGCCGCAACATGAGGAAATAAGGTGTGGGTTGGGGTGATAAGGGTGGCCGAGGTAATAAGGGTGGTCAGGGGTAATAAGGATGGAAAGCGATCGAAATCGCTATTGAAATATGATATAAAATCATTGATGTGAAATTGTGAAAGGAGACAGCAGGAGAGTTTGCAACCTGTGGGGCACTGATTGCCCTTTTGTTTGACTACTTGTGTTTTACGTGATTGATTTGTGGTTGTTCTACTTGTTGATCTTAAATGTGCTTTGTGTTGAGAATTATCTGAAATGAGGAAAAATGTGGAAAACATAGTTGGCTGGCTTAATTGATTCTTGATGTAATTCATTGGCTGTATTATCATCGTAGTTTCTTGTTAATGGCTTGAGTTTACTTGGGACAAAGTTTGTCCATACATACCAGTACAATTCCAGTGTACTGACGTCCCTTTTGCCGGGGACGCTACATTCGTGTCATGATTGTAGGTGGATCAGTAGCAGGCACTTCAGCTCATCGGCAGTAGCATCCTTCATTATGCCCGTTTTGGCGAGCCCCTTTCCTTTCAGGGCCCTACGTGGCTCATGCCACTCTTGTATAGACTTTATTTTGATTTGTGTAAGGTATAGCCGGAGCCTTGTTACCGGCAAATATTGTATCCTCCTTTGTATTCCTAGAGGCTCCGTAGACAGTAAACTCTGGGACTATGGCCTATGTATGTATATGTATATGTCGGGCGTTGTAAATTGTAACTTGTTAGTAATGTTAATAATGTGGTTATGTTTGTACAATGTGAATTCAGTTATAATTGGTAAGATCTTTGGCTTATGAGTAATAAACAACACAGGGGTATCGCGTGGGATAGAAAGGCACCCAGGTCCGCTTGACTGGGGCTACCTAGTCAGGCGCCGGTCATGTCCCTCGATTTGGGGCGTGACAGGGCATTAGGAACCCAGACACGTAGAAGCTTGAAAAGAAGTAATCGAGGACCTCGACCTTGTCGTGCTAGACAATACCGAAAGTTCGAAAAGAGCCTACATCGAGCATAAGCTCTCCGACCCAGGTAAGTACCAAGAATTATTAACTAACCATGTAGGTTTGTTCGCCTTCTCTTATTTTGATATGCAGGGGATCATAAAAGACATCTCCACTCAGAAACTAAATGTCAACCCACTTTATCCGCCTGTATGGCAGATTAGGAGGAAATTAAACGTCGTGATCAATGAGGAAGTCATTGTCACGACCCAGATTCCCCACCATCGGGATCGTGATGGTGCCTACTTGTGGTAGCTACAAAGGCCAATTTACTCACTATCTTTCCATTAACACAATCATCATGTTGTCAATTTAATAACCAGAATAATAATAATAATAACATTAACTGCGGAAGTCTACTTCATAAATCTGAATATAAGTGTGAAATACTCAATACAAATCTTTTAACCAAGATGTGGAGTTACAAACTCACAAAATACTAAGAATAACTACAGATAATGGTCTAAAAGAAATATAATAACCTTTACTTTACTTTAATTTTTACCTTTACTTTAAGATAGTTTTCTCTACTTTTATATAACACTTAAAAAATACCAAAAGTGTTTTTATTTTAATATATATTTCACTTTAATAGTTTATTCATATTATCTAAGATTAATAACAATATTTTGGTAGTATTTTTTCTTTTTGTTCAATGAGAAAGAATTGAATTTGGGCCAATTAGGAGCTCATTTTCAGATTTTAGTAGCCCAACAAGATAATGAGTTAGCCAGTTTTCAGACTAGTCATTCAAAAATAGCCAGCATTTGCAAAGTCGTTAAAAAATAGTCACTATTTGCTGCAACACGGAAAGTTCCAACATAATATACTGGTGTGATGAACCGACCCGTCATCTCATGTGTTACTGCCCCGTTTCCCCTGTTTATTTCTTGTTCATGTTTCATTATCGTCATATGGTGATTTTGAGTCAAATTGGTTTGGTTTTGGTAGGAAATGAGACATTTAGTATCTTTAAGGAAGGCTTATATTGGAAAAGTTAACCGGATGTTGACTATTGTGTGAGAGGGTTCAGATGTGATTCACGTGATTCGGTTAGATTCGGGGGATGATTTGTGAGTTAGGAGTGCGATCGAAATTGATTTTGGAGGTCCGGTGTAGAATTAGGATTGAATTGACGAAGTTAGTATTTTGGCGAATTCTGGTTGGTAGGTGAGATTTTTGTCCGGGGTCGGAATAGAATTCTAAGAGTTGCAGTAGTTCCGTTAGGTGATTTTGGATATGTGTGCAAAATTTCACGTCAGGTGTTTTGGTCGGATTTTTGATCAAATGCGTATTTTGGAAGTTTTGAAGAAACTTAGGCTTGAATCTGATGTGATTTAATTGTTTTAGCGTTGTTTGATGTGTTTTGAAGACTGGAACAAGTTCAAACAACATTTTATGATGTGTTGCTGCTTTTTGGTTAAGGTTTCGGGGGCCTCGGGGTAATTTCAGGTGGTCAATCGGACCAATTTGTGATTTTTAAGATAGCAGGTTTTTCAGATGTGATATTGTAGAGGTTTTGTTCATCGTGCTCGCGTGGGGATAGTCGCGAACGTGAAGAGTAAATCTGAGGGCCAGGATTTTTTTCCTATGCGTTCGCGTCAATGGGCCTCGCGATCGTGTACGGGAGCTGGTGAAGCATCGCGTTAGCGTTTAGGGGGCACGCGATCACGTAGGTGTAGGACCCAGGCCTTCGCGTTCGCATGGATGATGCCGTGTTATAGAAGGGTATTTTTGGCAGATTTAATTTTTGGTCATCGCGAACGCGTGGGTCTTGACTGCGTTCGCGTAGAGTAAAGCATCTGGGGAGAAGGGTTTTATTTCAGTATTTCATCCGCGAGTCTATTCATTTTTCCTCTATCGTTGACCACCTTGAGAGCCTTTTGGGTGAAATTGAAGAGGGTTTCAACGGGAATTGATTGGACGTGAGTTTCGTGAACAAGAAATATTATTTTATTGAGGAATCAATCTTTAATTCTTGGAAATTTAGGGAAAATTGGAAGAACTAAGGATTGGTTTTTGAAATAAAAATTTTGGATTTGAGGGGGAATATGAACTCCAATTTTGGTAAATTGATATGTATGGACTCGTGGCGTTACGAGGAATTCGGTGATGTGAATTTTGTAATTTTTTGAGAAGTGGGCCCGGGGTTTGGATTTTGCCAACTTCGTGATTTTTGATATTTTTCGAATCTTTTCGATTCACTTATGTTCCTTTAGCCTATTGTAACGTATTGCTTGTGGTTTCGCATAGATTCGACGCACGGGGAGGTCGATTTGAGGGGAAAAGGCATAGCGAGCAAGAATTTCGACTGGCTTGAGGTGAGTAATAGATGTAAATGATGACTTTAGGGTTTGAAACACAGGAATATCGCATCGTAACACTATGTTGAGGTGAGACACGTACCCATGATGAGTGCGGGGTCGTTTGTGATTGGGAATTTGTGACTTGGTCCGTCCCGAGTGGTATTCTTACTGTGTTCTTTTTGCTAATACTTATTTGATAGTCATCCTATTTGGATTTTATTGATACATTTGGGCTTTGTACCGATTATTTGGATGCTTCAGGGACATCTATCATTGTTTCTCACATTATATGACATATTAATGGATTTCAGTCCTAAGTAAAAATACGTTTTTGAACAACTCAGTCATTTTCCATGATGAAAACAAAATATTATTTATTAATATCCTGAGTTGAGAACTGCTATTTGACATTGCCTGTGTGGCTTGTGTGAACATTCTAGACTGGACATGGATTGGGTTGCGCGCCGTAGCGGTATTATATGGATATTGGAGTCACGAGATGGCTGATTATTTGTGCTTGGGCTATAGGAGCCCCTCCGTAGTCTATACACACCCCTAGTGAGCGTCGTCGATGTTAAACGGATCGAGCTTCACGCCGTAGTGAGTACTGGGATGTACCATTCTATGTATTGCATTGCATTCATGCATCATTATTTATCTGTATAACTGTCATGGTTCTTGCTGTACCGTGATTGCATCGACCTGTTATTTCACTGTTAATAGTTCGGGCTGCTAGTTATAGTTTACTTTGCATTATTTTCGTGATTTCTTATCTTCATCCATTAGTTATGTTTATCACTTATTGGGTCAGAGTACTTACATTACTTCCTGCACCTTACGTGCAGATCCAGCTACATCACATGCTTATTGAGGGTTATATAGCAGGACAACAATACCGAGAGCATTGAGGTAGCTGCATATCGTTCGCAGCCTTGATCTCTCCTTCCTATCTCTACTCTTTATTTCCGCACTTTTATAGACAGACATGTATCAGGAGATACTCTATATTAGAGGCTCATGATCGTGACACCGTGTCCTAGTTGGGTATTCTTATTTTAGTATTTTGTTAAATGTTTAGTTATTTTACTATTTTTCCAGGATTTGTTAAATTTTTTTAGTACCTATTGTTTGAGTTCGAAATTAATGATTTGTTTAATTCAAGAATATTGATGAAAGGCCTTGCTTTCCTAGCAATGTGTTGGGCACCATCACGATCGGGGGTTGGATTGTGACAAGTTGGTATCAGAGCCTAGGTTACTTGGTCTCGCGAATCATGAGCCGGTTTAGTAGAGTCATGGGGATCTGTTCGGAGACGTCTGTATTTATTCTCAAGAGGCTGCATAACCTTTAGGAAACACTTCATACTCTTGAAATTCTTGTTGTGCGACTTTGTTGATCTGAGAACTAAACTTCTATTTTTTATTCTCTCGCATATGGTGAGAAACCGTGCTATCGAACGTGCCGGACGACCACCATTACCACCGCTAGAGGCCTTTGGCACGATTGTTGTCATGGTCGAGGTAGACCCGCGAGGGAAGCATCTGTAGATCCACTAGCCATCCCGGTTCAGGACCAGCCGCCTGTTGTAGATGCTCCAACAACACCTGTTCAGGCACCGACGGTGCCCATTATGATTTCTACCTCCATGATGCCTTAGCTCAGATACTATCCATCTGGCCTGGCCTGGCTCAGGCAGTCTCAGCACTACTGCAGTAGCTACCTCACAAACCAGGAGAGGCCATCAGACCCTGCTGCTCGCACACTTGAGCAGGTTGTTCAGGGATTGAGACACCGGGAGCACCCCTAGCTCAGCTAGTTGCACTAGAGATTATGTTGTACCCGCTATGCTAGACGATGAGCAGTGTCATCTTGAGAGGTTTGGTAGGCTCCAGCCTCCGACGTTGAGTGGTGCAGAGGGAGAGGATGCCCAGGTACTTCTAGACAAGTGTTAGCGTATGCTTCGCACCGTATGGATATTGGAGTCGAGTAGAGTGGCTTTTACTACTTTCCAATTCTCAAGGCCTGCATTTACATGGTGGGAGGATTTTCAGAGGCATAGGCCTATTGGGGCCGCACCCCTCATATGGCACCAGTTCTCTAATCTCTTGCTGGGGAAGTACATCCCGCAGTCTCGTAGAGAGGAGCTGCGTCGTCAATTTGAGTGGTTGGTTGAGACGGATATGTCTGTGAACCAGTACGAGATGAGATTTTTGCAGCTAGCTCGGCATGCTACTTGGATTCTCCCGACAGATGGGGAGAGTATTAGGAGGTTCATGGATGGCCTCAACTATTCACTATGTATTTTGATGACCAGAGAGGGTTTTGGGTGCCTCGTTTGAAGAGGTAGTTGATATTGCTCATGACATCGAGGCGATTCACCGCAGGGATTGTGACGAGAGGGAGGCCAAGAGGCCTCGAAGTTTAGATAGTTTTAGTTGTGATCCGTCTAGGGGCCAGTTCTAATATGGTAGAGGTCGTTCCTTCAGGCCTCCTCAATCGGCTCGCCCTGAGTATAGTGGGGTTTCTTCAGGCCGTGGTCATCAGGGATTTCAGCATAGCCAAACTTCACTTAGTTCCCTCCCCACACGTAGCTCTTCTCATGCCTCTTCAGCCTAGGGTTTGTATGCAGCGAGGGGTTCCCTTCAGTCCCCTTCTCTAGTACCAGGTAGTTGCTTCGAGTGCGGGGAGTTTGGCCATATGATAAGACAGTGTCCTCGGCTTTGTGGTAGTCGGTCTCACTAGAGGGATCAACCCTCATCTTCTACTCCATCTACTTTATCACCCTTCAAGTCAGGTAGGGGTTGGGGCCAGATAGCTAAGGGTCACCCTAGGGGTGGAAATCGATGTGGCAGTGGCTAGAATTGATTCTATGCTCTCCTAGATAGGAGGGATGCTATTGCATCAGATGCTGTTATCACATGTATTATCTTAGTCTTCCACAGAGACGCCCCTGTCTTGTTTGATCCCGGTGCTACCTACTCTTATGTGTCTTTATATTTTTCCCACAGTATAGGTACGACCCGTGGGTGTCTTTCTTTACATGTGCATGTATCTACCCCATTGGGCGATACTATTATTGTAGACCATATATATCGGTCTTGTCTGGTGACTATCGGGGGTCTGGAGACCCGAGTTGATTTGTTATTGCTGAGCATGGTAGATTTCGATGTTATCCTAGGCATGGATTGGTTATCTCTGTGCAATGCGATTCTGGACTTTCTTGCTAAGACAATCACATTGGCGATACCGAGTGTTCCGAAGATTGCATGGGTGGTATAATTGACTATGTACCCAACAGGGTGATCTCTTTCCTAAAGGCCCAGCAGATGGCTGGGAAAGGTTGTCTATCATATTTGGCTTTTGTGAGATATGTCGGAGTTGAGACTCCTAGTTTTGATTATGATCCCACTGTGAGGGACTTCCCTGATTTGTTTCTAGAAGACCTGCCGGGCATGCCACCGGACAATGACATTGATTTTAGTATTGATCTAGTGCCAGGCACTCAGCCACTCTTTATTCCTCCTTATTGTATGGCACCAACAAAGTTAAAAGAGTTGAAGATGCAACTTTAGGAACTCCTAAATAAGGGGTTCATTCGCCCCAGTATGTCACTCTGGGGTGCACTAGTCTTATTTGTGAAAAAGAAGGATGGCACAATGAGAATTTGCATTGACTACAAACAATTTAACAAGGTGATAATGAAGAATAATTATCCCTTCCCCGTATTGCTGATTTGTTTGACCAGTTTCAGGGGGAAAAGGTGATCTCCAAGATTGACCTCCATTCAAGCTATCACCAGGTGAATATTAGGGATGCAGATATTATGAAGATGGCTTTTAGGATGAGATATGGGCACTATGAGTTTTTAGTTATGTCATTCGGGCTGACTAATGCCCTAGCCACGTTAATGCACTTGATGAATGGTGTATTTCGGTCATATCTAGATTCATTTGTGATTGTGTTAGTTGATGACATCCTGGTGTACTCGCATAGACAGGAGGAGCACACACATCATTTGAGAGTGGTATTACAGAGATTGAGGGAGGAGAAACTTTATGCAAAGTTCTCCAAGTGTGAGTTCTTGCTTGGTTATGTGGCTTTCCCGGGGCACGTGGTTTCTAGTAATAGTATTTGGGTTGATCCGAAGAAGATAGAGGCAGTGCAGAGTTTGCCTAGACCATCCTCAGCCACAGAGATTCAGAGTTTCCTCGATTTGGCGGGTTATTATTGCCGGTTCATTCAAATATTTTCATCTATTTCTTCGCCCTTGACCAAGTTGATGTAGAAGAATGTACCATTTGTATGGTTAGATGAGTACGGGGAGAGCTTTTAGAAGCTCAAGAAAGCTTTAGCCACAACTCCAATATTGGTATTGCCATCAGCTTCAGGTTCTTACATGGTGTATTATGATGCTTTGAGAGTTGGGATCGTATATGTATTAATGTAGGAGGGTAGATTTATTGCATATGCTTCTCGTCAGTTGAAGCCTCATGAGAAGAACTACCTTGTACATGACTTGAAGTTGGCTATTATAGTTCATGCTTTGAAGATTTTGAGACACTATTTATATGGTGTATCTTGTGAGGTATTCACTAATCATCGTAGTCTTCAGCATCTGTTCAAGTAGAAAGATCTTAATTTGAGGTAGCGCAGGTGGCTTGAGTTACTCAAGGACTATGATATTAACATTCTGTATCATCGAGGGAAGGCCAATATATTGGCCGATGCTTTGAGCCGGAAGGTAGTGAGTATGTGTAGTTTGGCATACATTCCAGTTGGGGAGAGGCCCTTTGTAGTTGATGTTCAGGCTTTGGCGAATCGGATGGTGAGGATAGACATTTTGGAGCCTAGTCGGGTGTTGGCTTGTGTGGTTTTTTGGTCTTCCTTGTATGTCTGCATTAGAAAGTGCTAGTATGATCCGCATTTGCTCGTCCTTAAGGACAGGGTTCAGTATGGTGATGCCAGGGATGTGACTATTGATGATGATGGCATGTTGAGGATGAAATGGCGGATTTGCGTGCCCAATGTGGATGGGCTTTGGGAGTTGATATTAAAAGAGGCTCGCAGCTCGCGGTATTCCATTCGTTCAGGTTCCGCAAAGACATATCGGGATTTGAGGCAGCACTACTGGTGGAGGAGAATGAATAAAGATATTGTGGGTTATGTAGCTTGGTGTCTCAACTGTCATCAGGTCAAATATGATCATCAGAGACCCGGTGGTGTATTTCAGCGGATGGATATTCCAGAATGAAAGTGGGAGAGGATTACTATGGATTTTGTGAGTGGTCTCCATCGTATCTTGAGGAAGTTTGACTCGATTTGGGCCATTGTGGATTGGCTAACAAAGTACGCGCACGTCATTTCGGTGTGTACTACATATTCTTAGGAGCGACTGGCAGGGATTTTCATCCCGGATATTTTACGGTTTCATGGGGTCCCAGTTTCTGTATCTTAAATAGGGGTACTCAATTTGCTTCCCAGTTTTAGAGGACCTTTCAGCGAGAGTTGGGTACACAAGTGGAGCTGAGAACAATGTTTCATCCTTAGATAAATAGGAAGTCTGAGCGTACTATTCAGATATTGGAGGACATGTTGCGTGCTTGTGTCATTAATTTTGGAGGTTCTTGGGCTGAGTTCTTCCCATTTGCAGAGTTTGCTTACAATAACAACTATCAATCCAGTATTCAGATGGTGCCGTATGAGACCTTATATGGGAGACGGTGTAGATCTATGGTTGGTTGGTTTGAGTCCGGCGATGCTAGACTATTGGGGATAGAGTTGGTCCAGGATGCCTTAGAAAAGGTGAAAGTGATCCAGGAGAGATTTCATACAACTCAGTCGCGTCAAAAGAGTTATGCGGACCAAAAGGTTCAAGATGTATCTTATATGGTGGGCGAGAAGGTCTTGTTGAAGGTTTCGCCCATGAAGGGCGTTTAGAGGTTTGGGAAGAAGGGGAAGTTGAGTCTGTGTTTCATTGGACCTTTCTAGATACTTAGGAGGATTGGAGAGGTGGCCGATATGTTTGCTTTTCCACCCTCCTTGTCGGGGGTGCATTTGGTGTTCCATGTTTCTATGCGCCAAAAGTATGTTGATGACCCGTCTCATATGTTGGACTTTAGCACGATTCAACTGGATGGTGATTTGACCTATGATGTAGAGCTAGTGGCTATTTTGGTTTGTCAGGTTCGAAAGTTGATATCGAAGGATATAGCTTCAGTGAAGGTTTAGTGAAGAGGTCAGCACGTGGAGGAGGCTACCTAGGAGATCGAGCAGCAGATTCAGAGCAGATATCCTCACCTATTTTAGACATCAGGTATGTTTCTTGACCCGCTCGAGGACGAGCGTTTGTTTAAGTTTGGGAGAATGTGATGACCCAACACATCATCTCATGTGTTACTGCGCCATTTTCCCCATTTATTGCATTTTCATTTTTTATTATCGGTATTTTGTGAGTTAGAGTCGTATTTGTTTTGTTTTGGTAGGAAATGGGACATTTACACTCTTTAAGGATGGCTTATTTTGGAAACGTCAATCGAATGTTGGTTATTGATTTAGAGGCCTCAGATGTGAATTTCGGTGATTCAGTTAGCTTCAGGGAATGATTTGTGATTTAGGAGTGCGAATTGATTTTGGAGGCCTGGTGTAAAATTAGGCTTGAATGGGCGAAATTAGTATTTTGGCGAATTCCGGTTGGTAGGTGAGATTTTGGTTCCGGGCTCAGAGTGGAATTTCGAGAGTTCCAGTAGTTCCGTTAGGTGATTTTGGATGTGTGTGCAAAATTTCAGGTCATTCAAAGATGTTTTGGTCGAGTTTTTGATCAAATGTGTATTTCGGAAGTTTGAAGAAACTTAGGCTTGAATATGATGTGATTTAATGGTTTTAGTGTAGTTTGATTTGTTTTGAAGATTGGAACTAGTTTGAATAACATTTTAGGATGTGTTGGTGCTTTTGGTTAAGGCCCCGAGGGCCTCTAGGTGATTTCGGGTGGTCAATCGGACCATTTTTGGATTTCTAAGATAGCAGGGTTTTTAGCTGTGATGTTACAGAGGAATTTTGGCCTACATGTTCGCATCAATAGGCCTCACGATCGCGTAAGGGGAGCTGGTGAAGCATCACATTCGTGTAAAGGGGGCACGCGATTGCGTAGGTGTAGGACCCGGGCCTTTACGTTCGCGTGGATGATGCCGCGTTCGCAAAGGGAATTTTAGGCAAAGTTAATTTTTGGTCATTGCGAATGCGTGGGTCTTGACCGCGTTCGTGTAGAGTAAAGCACCTGGGCAGAAGGGTTTTATTTGAATATTTCATCCACGAGTCTATTCAATTTTCCTCCATTATTGACCACCTTGAGAGCTTTTTGGGTGAAACTGAAGAGGGTTTCGACAGGAATTGATTGGTGGTGAGTCTCGTGACCTATAAACATCATTTTATTAAAGAATCAACCTTTAATTCTTGGAAATTTGAGTAAAAATTGGAAGAACTAGGGCTTGGTTTTCGAAATGAAAATTTGGGATTTGAGGTGCCATTTGAACTCCGATTTTGGTAAATTTGATATGTATGGAATCACGGAGAGATGATAAATACGGTGATGTAAATTTTGCAATTTTTTGAGAAGCAGGCCTGGGTCTCGGGTTTTGCCAACTTCATGATTTTCAAAGTTTTCCGAGTCTTTTCGATTGGGCTATGCTCATTTAGCCTATTGTAACGTATTCCTTGTGGTTTTGATCATATTCAACGTGCGAGGAGGTTGAATCGAGGGTAAAAGGCATAGCGAACTAGAATTTGGGCCGACTCGAGGTGAGTAATGTTTTTAAATGATGACCTGAGGGTTTGGAGCCCCGGAATATCGCATCGTAACGCTATATTGAGGTGAGACACGTAGCTATGTCGGGTGCAGGGTCGTTTGTGATTGGGGATTGTGACTTGGTCCATCCCGAGTGGTATTTTTACTTTGTTTTCGACTAAGACTTGTTTGGTAATCATCCTATTTGGATTTTATTGATATATTTGGGCTTTTTGCCAATTATTTGTATCCTTCAGGGACTTCTATTATTATTTCTCACATTATATGACATATTAATGGATTTCAGTCCTAAGTACAAATACTGTTTTGAAATACTCAGTCTTTTTCCAATATTTGAAAACAAAATACTATTTATTAATATCTTGAGCTGAGAACTGCTATTTGACATTGCCCGTGTCACTTGTGTGAACATTGTGAACTGGACATGGACCAGGTTGTGCATCGCAGCAGTATTATATGGATATTGGAGCCACAAAATGGCTGATTATTTGCGCTTGGGCTGTAGCAGCTCCTCCGAAGTCTGTACACACCCCCAAGTGAGTGTTGCCAATGTTAAACAGATCCGGCGGCACACTGCTGTAGGTACTGGGATGTACCGTTCTATATGTTGCATTGCATTCATGCATCATTATTTATCTGTATGTTTGTCATGGTTCTTCCTGTATTGTTATTGCATTGATATGTTATATCATTGTTAATTGTCTAGGCTTCTAGTTATAGTTTACTTTGCATAATTTTCTTAATTTCTTATCTTCAGCCATTAGTTATATTTATTACTGACTGGGTCATAGTACTCACATTACTCCCTGCACCTTGTGTGCCGATCCATGTGCATCACAGTCTGATTGAGGCCTATATAGCAGGATAACAGTACCGGAGGGCATTGAGGTAGCTGCATGGCATTCGCAGCCTTCATCTCTCCTACCTATCTCTATTCTTTATTTCCGCACTTTCATAGATTAGAGGCTCATGATCGCGACACCAGGTCCTAGTCGGGTATTCTTATTTTAGTATTTTGTTAAACTGTTCGTTATTTAACTATTATTTCCAGGATTTGTTAAAACAGTTTAGTACCTATTGTTTGAGTTTGAAGTTAATGATTTGTTTAATTCGGGAATATTGATGAAAGGTCGGGCTTGCCTAGAAATGTGTTGGGCGCTGCCACAACCTGGGGTTGGGTCATGACAACTGGAGACCGATGCACATGTGTATAAACTTCCAATATATTATGCTGGAACTCCAACACGTGAAATGTTCTAGCATAATATACTGGAGATTCGCACACCTATGCATGAACTTCCAACATATTATGCTGGACCGATATATTATACATGAGTTTTCAGTATATTATACTGGAGACTGGAGTATTTTTTGGATTTTAAATAGAGTTTTCGTTCAGATTTATCTTTACATGAAAAATGGATAAATTTTAATTACTTTTAAAACTTCGACTATTTTTGATTGACCACTTGTAAATCTTGTTATTATTGAAGTACTCCCCTTTTAGCCCAAACCCTTTTCTCACCCATAAACACCCTAATAATATCCAATGATCTATTTTCATCCAATTAACCATATCCTCTCTTCCCACAATATGAAAACACAACATAACAAAAAGCAAAGAGGGAGACCTAATCTTAAGAGGATCAGCCTAACAAAAACGAAAAAAACGGCAATTTTGGAGAATGGGGGAGGGCTCATGTTTTGGGGTTGAAATTGGAATTGTATGGCCTTAGCTTTACCCTTGAGCATAAGAGCTACTAAACTTCCAGTTTTTATTGACTTCCTTTTGCCCAAATCCCCTTTAATCCTTGTTTTATCTTTGCTGGACTTTTCTTTTAATAAAGGAGGCACTCATGTAGAGAGGGAATAGAGATGGCACCACCTACAAATTCTCCAATTGCTCACACCTTGCCTTTTGTGTTTCACTGTTTTTCTGGTTCTCAAGCTCGATCATATCATCGATTATTCCTGGTGCTAAATTGAGCACGATTGCGCTCGGCTGATGATTCCGTCTAGGTAGTTGCTCTGTTTAGCCTAGGATTGTGCATTGGATTGAATATTTAAAATTCAATCCGATCCACTCTATTTCAAATTTTCGGATTGGGTACGGATTATGTTTTATAAACTTTTGGATTTTTTGATTGGATTCGGATTAGTGTAATTTTAATCCGATCTGGAATACTAAATTATATGGGCTTATATAAAAATAATACCTTAAAATTTTAGTGTTCAACTTATTCATTTATCAGACAACCCCTAGGTTATATCGATGTTCTCTGTCACTCTCACATATTTCATCTCTTCTGCCTCTCTTCAGAGTTCAATCCAGTGAAGACCAAACTTTTTCCTCTCTTCACTCTTTAGTCCAGTTCCAGTTCCCGTCAATGAACTTCAAAGTATAAAATCCAAATCTTATCATCTCGAAGTCTCAACTCAAGTCTTCACAGTTCGATTTCCAATGAAGAGAAGCGACGCAAATCCCTAATCGGTGGTAAGACTGGCATTCTCTCTAACTATTAATAATAATTGGTTTCATCATTGTTTTTATCCTATCTCGTAGAGCTCAAAGGTGATATTTTTCACCTTTTATTTCACGGCAGAAATCAAATAGTTTATTTTTTTTTGTGAGTTATAGAGAGATTAAAACGTGTTTATTTTGAAATTTAAAGCCTTGAACTATCTTCTTCTTTCTCTGAATTGTTTGAAATTGCAGATTTTTAACTAGTTGTCTCACAATCCTATTGAGAATATGAGATTGAGAGCTACATTATGCCTGATTGCTGGTTTTGTTTACTATTGCGGCTTCCCCAAAGTTGGAACTTGGAACTCTTTTATTTTTTGTAATATGTTACAGAACTGTTGGGGACTTTAGTAGTTTGGTGTGTTTTATTATGCTATGACAGTATAGCTTTAAAGTCAATTGATTGTGTTTTGTTTGGGTTTTCAGTTTGGTTTAGTTTGAAAGATAATTTTTACATTATGTAATATTTGAGATAGTGATTTTTTATTCCAAAAAGCCGTTGAACTATTTTAGGAGATGGTGTTTTCTGATTAAATGGTGTTTTAGGAGATAAGGGGCGTTTATTCTCTAAATGTTTTTTGATTATGACTAAATGGTGTTAAATTAGGACCTAATTCAACAGATTTTTACTAATCTTGTGAGTATGACATAATTCATCAGCTTTTAAAATGTCTGTGGTGAATGGTGAGTATTGACAAATTATGAGTAGTGAGTCTGACCTAATTGAGTGACAATCAGATCCGACAATCTAAAAAATTATATGATTCAAAGTTTAAAATTTGATCAGTTCCAATGTTAATTCCGATCAGATTCGGATTGCCCTTATCTGGAACCCGAAAACCAAAATATGCTAAATCCGATCAGATCCATGCACAACCCTAATTTACCCCGATTGATTTGTAGTTTTCATCTTTGTTCATCGATAAAAGGTCCCTTTCTAGCCATTTTCCCTTGTTTTAAAGAGTTGAATGTTTAAGTGATTTTGTTTCAGTTATATGACTTTATGATTCTTAGTTTCTGCCATTTAGATTTTAGCTTCTGTTTGATTAATATTTGTTGATGCCTAGTTGTATCAATATGTTCTTTGGGGGCTTAAGAACATTATATGGGGTCGAATTTGACTGACCACGTCCCCAAAGCAAGCACGACCAACCATATATATACAAGTCTGATGAAGGGACAACCAAACGATAATATAAAGGACAACTTCGCAACCACGTCGGTCCCTCTATAGCATTTATTTTATTTTTATCTTTTTGGCAGTTAAAATAGAGCCTCTTCGCCATATAAAGGAAGTCTCAGTTGTGTAAAGGGTACTGGATGATTTCTGAAAATACAATCTCTCTAATATAATACTACTCTCTCCTCTATCTATAATCCATGCTCTCATATCTCTAATGTTATTATCCTCCCACATTCACTAACGAATATCACCATTTATTAGATCAATTGCGAAGAGTATCCTAGGGTCAATTATCTTCGATTACGATTTACCCCTTCAACTATATTGATTGATTTGCTTGAAAAGTGTTGTTAAATTTTTAAGTCAAGGCGCCGTCTGTGGGGATTTCGGTAGTTGAAATCATAGTTCACATCAAGGATATCAAAAACAACAATCACTATCCTTTAAACTCCATAGAACCAGCAAATGACAGATAAATAATCTATGCTGAAGATTATAGCAGATATCTCAACCAACCTCATAGGCCCCCTCAACGAGGCTGGTAGAAACAATATTGCGAATGTAATACCAAGTAATGTTCCAGAGGAGGAAATTTTGCCCTCCTCACTCGAAGACATAACGATCTTGCATGAAAGGAGGGTGATAATAAGTGAATTAGACTATATTTATGCCCTAAATAATCACGCTTTATTGTTGTTTTGATATTGTTTATGATTCCAAAATGCTTTTATTAGTGTTCTTAGTGTGTTATAGGTACACTTGAGCTAATGAAGACTAAAAGAGTAAGTTTTGGAGTCAAAAGATGGTGAAAAAGGCCAAAATGTGGTACAAGTCAAGAACTTATGTTGAAAGTAGCCGGGAAGGTGTGATTTCGAGCTATATGGATGTTATGCAATGAATTTAAGTGATTTGGAGCTTTGAAGTCTGAGTAAAAGCTTAAGGAATTAAGTCGGGATCGAGTTCGGGGGTCAAATTTGATAAGTGTAGAACAAGCAAAGAATGGATGAGGCATATTGTGCACTATTTAGTAAATTGGAGATAACTTTTCTTTCAGAACTCCAGTTTGGCTTCATAATATATTTTTGGAAAGCGAATTCAAAGGGCTACAACTTTCATGTTCTGGGTTTCTCCAAATTCACAACGGAACAGGAGGAAAACCCGCGGTTGCGCCGCAACCACGAATGAACCGCGAAAAATTAGGCTCTCTGAAGTTTTACAGTTCGCGGTCCGTCCGCGGCCGCGAAAGAACCGCGGAAGTCGCCGCAGCAGAAGTCCTAATTGTACTCAAACTTAGTTTTTTAGCCCTAAAACCTCTATATAAACTCCTAGTTTTCCCCATGGAGGTATGTTATCTTTATTTCATTACTTTTGCAAGATTTTTAGTAAGAGAGATTCCTCTCAAACTCTTTCTTTTATTTTATATCAAGTATTTCTTTATGATTTCAATTGTTATTCTTGTTTCTTCAAGCATGAGTAGCTAAATTCTATTCTAAGGTTTTGATGGAACCTATTGAGTGATGAACTTATCGTTTATGTGATTACAAATTGTGACTTAGATTTCTATTTGTTCAACTTCGTTCTTGTTGTAGTTAATTGGTAGGATCCCCAATTAGTCTGTGCCTATTTAGTGTGCATAACTTGGAAAAGAGCGCATATTTAGGTATATTGTTGAACAAAACCACACCTAGGTTATTGGAGGAATCTATAACTTTAGGCGTAAAGACGGGGTTAGGAATAACAAAATCTTGGGTGCAATCTTAAGTGAACTATTCAAATTAAAGCTAGCTAGGGTAGCTCGGGAGAGTGCACTAGTAAATTATTGTAATTGCTCGGGAGAGGGTTACGATACACATAGCCTTCATGATTGATAGAATATATTAATAATTTGTATGAGCATAACGATAAGGAATTCCATCAATAGGGGAAAACAATACCTTAGTCCTTCTCATAATATTCTTTTTACTTTACATTCAATTCTTTCTTTCAAGCATTTTTAATTATTGCCAAGTAGATATTCGAAATTCACACAAATATATATTCAAAGTTTGGGAACTTGATTTGGAAGTACTTTTGGGGTTGTGATAGTTGCAATTGGTAGGTTAATTCTCTGTGGGATCGATCTTGGACTTATTAGACCAAGTTTTATTGACTACGACCGTTGCTTGGACGTGAATCAATTTTGGCGCCATTGCCGGGGAATTAACGGAATTATCAATTGCCATTGCCAGAACTTCAAGATTCTTGTGTAGTCAGGTTCTTTCTACACTCTACATTGAATATTTTGACGTTTGTTGATTTGGGTATTCAGGTGCATGCCTAGAAAATCTGCAAGGACTGGAGAACTAATTGAAGGACTCTCAGACCCCGAGCAAACCTTTCGGGCACGTAACAAAGCCATCAAACAAATTCAACAATCTCAACAACCAATCAAACTAGACTTCGACATGGGTGACATAAACGCTCAAAACCAGCAAGCCGGGCTAAATATGCAAGAGGCACAGGAGGCACAGGAAGGTGCACTGTTCGACTGGGCACAACCCACAGCGGATAATTTGGCAACTGCCATCATTGTGCCAACAATTCAAGCTGAGTCTTTCCAGATTACCAACAACATGCTTCACTTGTTGCAAAACAAGGGATTATTCTCTGGGTCTCAGGTTGAAGATCCAGAGCAGCACCTCAAGAACTTTCTATCAATATGCAAAACACAAAGGCAACCGAATGTAACTCCGGAAGCTATCAGATTACTACTCTTTCCGTTCTCAGTTACAGGAGCAGCACAGATATGGCTAAACTCACTCCCAATAAACTCCATTGCAACTTGGGATGAGTTAGTCAAACAATTCCACAACAAGTTTCATCCACCTAACAAAACAGCTCAACAAATTGATGAGATTGTGAGCTTCAAGCAGAAACCACTGGAAACACTACATGAAACTTGGGGCAGATTCAGGGGTATGCTTGTTATGTGTCCTCATCTTGGGATCCCTGAGCAGATGTTGGGTCAACAGTTCTACATGGGACTTTCAGACAGTATGAAGAATATTGTAGATGCCTCAGCAGGTGGGGCTTTTCTGAGCAAGACTTGGAGAGAGGGACAAAATTTGCTAGACAAGATGGCTCAGAATTCCGGGTGGACGTCCAGGAATGCTCCTATCACACCAGTGGTACACTCTGTACCTCTGGATCCATCCAACACTCTGGAGGAGAACGTGGCAACTTTATTGACACAAATGAGCATCCTGACAAAGAAGGTGGAAGAATCAGGGGTTAAGCAACAAGTTCACATTGTAGATACTACCAATGGTGGTTTATGCACATCTTGCATTAGCCAACCCATAGGTAATCCATGGGCTGCAGACCAAGAACATCATCATCAACATGAGGATATGAACTATGTGGCTAACTATGGAGGAAAGCGACAAGGTAATCAAAACTGGGGTCAACAGGCTCCAATGCAGTACATACCTCCCCAGCCACAATTTAATGCAGCAGGTATGAGGCCACCACACAACATGGCTCCATATCCTAGACCTCAGAATTTCGGAAATCAGCAGCAGTGATACCATCCACCTCCACCACCACATGGGGGTAGACAATATGATGGGTTTGCAAGGTTGGAAGCTATGATGCAGCAGGTAATTGGGTCAAACGCCAAAACAAATGAGAGGATAGATGCACATGATGCCGCCATAAAAAATATGGAAGTGCAGATGGGTCAGATTGCTATGTCACTTAACAATCATCCTCAAGGGACATTGCCTGCAGATACACAAACAAACCCAAAGGACCAAATCCCAAAGCAGATGATGGCAGTGACTCTGAGAAGCGGTAGAGATCTTGATGCTGAGAATAAAAGTGAGAAAATTGACAGACAGGCTGAGACATCCACTCCATTCCCCATTGAACTGGATGAGTCAACAGGGTTGATAGAAGTCACAGTCCAACCAGTTGCTGAAAATAAAGAAGCAAAACAGGGAACGGAGAAAGTAGCTGAAAAGGTAGAGCAACAGATTGATGAGAAAGTGATAGACAAAGAAAAGTCCCAAGTCAACGGGAAGAAGAGGCCTCCACCACCATTCCCCCAAAGGTTGGCCAAACACCAGAAAGAGGAGCAATACAAAAAGTTCTTCGAGATGCTCAAGCAAATCGAGGTAAACATTCCATTAATTGAAGCTTTAAAAGAAATGCCTGGTTATGCTAAGATGATGAAGGATTTGATGTCGCGGAAATTTGATTTCCAAGACTTGGCCACAGTTACACTTACCCAGACTTGTAGTGCAGTTGTCTCTAGACCCATTGCTGAGAAGCTATCTGATCCAGGCAGTTTCAGCATCCCATGCACTATAGGGAATTATGCCTTTACAAAGGCTTTATGTGATTTGGGGGCAAACATTAATCTCATGCCCTTAGTTGTCTATAAGAGGTTAGGTATTGGGAGAGCCAGACCCACCTCTATGCTTTTACAGCTTGCTGACAGGACGGTTAAGTGTCCATTTGGTATTATAGATGATGTGCTAATCCAGGTTGGGAAGTTCGTGTTTCCCGCCGATTTTGTTATTCTTGATTGCAAGGTCGACGAAGAAATTCCCATAATCTTGGGAAGACCATTCCTAGCCACTGGGAGAGCCATAATTGATTGTGAAACTGGGGAACTCAGGATGAGGTTGAATGATGAGGAGATCATCTTCAATGTGCAAAAATCCATGAGGCGTAGTGAGTTCGCAAATTGCTCTCTAATTGATGCGGTCGATGTGATAGTGGAGACCGACGATGCAGAATTGACTATTGAAGATCCACTTCAAGCATGCTTGATGAACATGGAAGAGGTAAACGGTGAAAGTTTGGCCGAATGTATTATCTCTGGAAGGCAAAGGGATTCTGGCAGAGAGAGCTCGAATTCGAACCTCTACACTTAGAGAAAAGAGCAAGCCCACCAGCAAAGCCATCCATAGAAGAGCCATCAAGGCTTGAGCTTAAACCACTACCATCTCATCTCAGGTATGAATTTATAGGTCCTAATTCCACTTTACCCGTTATTATCTCATCTGGTTTGTTAGATGTGCAGGCTCAAAAGCTTATACAGGTACTAAAAGAATGCAAGACTGCCATTGGGTGGACCATCACAGTCATAAAGGAGATCAGCCCCACATACTCCATAAACAAGATTCTCCTAGAAGAGGGACACAAACCCTCTAGGAAAGGCAAAAGAAGGTTGATCCCAAATATGAAGGATAGGGTGAAAAAGAAAATGATAAAGTGGTGGTAGATCCCAGGTAAGTTTTCTCACCCTTCTATGTTATATATGCATTATTATGCCATGAGGACATGGCATGATTTTAAGTATGGGGTGGGAGACTTATCTTGTATTGTATATTGTATATAGTAGATGTAGCTGTAAATTATTGTCACGCCCCAAATCGGGGAACATGACCGGCGCTTGACCGGGTTGCCCCAGTCAAGCGGACCTGGATGCCTTTCATTCCCACGCGTTACCCCTGTGTTGATTGTTTCTCATTAACCAAATATATTACTAACCATGAATGATTTCACATTAAACAAATAAAACCATACGAGTGATTCATTAACAAGTTTGCAATTTTTACAACGCCCGACATAACACAATACATATACATAAGACTGGAGTCCCACAGTTTACATGTCTATAGAGCCTCTAGGATACAAAAAGGGGAATACAATACTTGCTGGTAACAAGGCTCCGGCTATACCTTACAAAACCAAAATGAAATCTAAACAAAAGTGGCATGAACCACACGGGGCCCCAAGGAAGAAAAAGGGGCTCACCAAAACGGGCAGTGGAAGGAGAAGGATACTACTGCCGATGAGCTGAAGTGCCTGCTATCGATCCACCTACAATCATAACACGAATGTAGCGTCCCCGGCAAAAGGGACGTCAGTACACTTGAATTGTACTGGCATGTATGGACAAACTTTGTCCCAAGTAAACTCAAACCATTGAATTACATCAACAATTAATTAAGCCAGCCAACCATGTTTCCACATTTTCCTCATTTCAAATAATTCTCAACACAAAGCACTTTCTACAATCAACCAATTTAACAATAACCAATCAATCATGTAAAGCACAAGTAGTCAAACAAAGGGGCAATCAGTGCCCCACAGGTTGCAAACTCTCCTGCCGTCTCCTTTCACAATTTCACATTATTGATTTTTATATCAATTTTCAATAGCGATTTCGATCGCTTTCCATCCTTATTACCCCTGACCACCCTTATTATCTCGGCCACCCTTATCACCCCAACCCACACCTTATTTCTTCATGTTGCGGCGCACAACCCGATCCCACCGTACGGTTTTAAAACACAACAAGTACAAACAGCAGATAAGGCATTTCACACAATTTCAACAAGTTCAAATAAGCAACTTACAGGTTGGTTCATGTTCACAATTACTTCTCAAGCCAATATCACAATCAAGTTAAAAGTGTTCCAAAAATCAAAAGTATTCATTCCGTGTTGTTCAATGACTTACCAATCCTCAAGTGTTTCGTTTCTTTTCCATAAAGTACCATATATGCCATTATAGCCATTATTTACAATTCTTTTTCCAAATTAAACTCTCATTTTACATCACTCATAGCTCAACAACAAACTTTGAATATCCAACAACAACATCAAGAATTTAACACAATCTGTCAATTTAACACGAACCGACAAACTTCACACATATAGGCGATTTCACAAGAATCAAAATTAGCCATACATACCTGGTGATGAGTTTTCTTCCTACTTTATGCTTACCCAAGATATCCTACTCTTGCCAACCTTGTTCTTGAAGACTCTTACTTCTACTCACTTCTTTTTACTAGAAATCAAGTTCAATAATCATGCATGAGTGTAAAAATTCTATTTTCAAAAGCTATTATATGCAAACCTCTCTTTACCCAATTTAAAACTGAAAATCAAAGAAAATAGTTAGGGTTTTTACCTTGAAAAGATTGGGGAAGTTGAATCCTTGTCCTATGATCCCTTGGAATTAAGTGGTTGGAACAATCTTTGAAGATGAAGAACTTCTCTCTCTAAAACCCCTCTATTCTCTCTCTAATTTTGGTAAGATGATATGAGAAAATGAGGGTGAAAGGTGTTATATTAAAGAAGAGATCGGGTAAAAATGTTAGATAAATCTGGGCCGGGGCGAATCTGCGGTGCACTTTGCGACCGCAGAATCAACATGCGGTCCGCATAGTGACCGCAAAATGGCCTCAAAAATGACTTAAGTTCTGTTACAGAATGCGACCAATATGCAGTCCGCATTCTTGATCTGCGGTCACAAAGTGCACCGCAGATTCATTATGCGATCGCATATCGACCGCATTTTTAACACGATTTTTGGGAGACTTCTGTTAAGCTTTGCGGCAAGAATGCGGTCCGCATAGCAGATTTGCGGTCGCATTCTTGACCGCAAAATTGACACTTTTCGGAAAAATTAATTCTCTACATTTTTGAAACTTAAATCACTACCAAGGGTCCGAACACATTATTCGGACCATGACACTATAGTTGCTAGGTTTTATGCACAAATATTTTACGGGGCCTTACAATTATATTAGCTGGCTTGGCCCGATGATGGACACTTGGAGACGGGTTTCTTAAGGGTCTAAGTCGGAATAAAAACACAAAAAAAAAATTGAAAATTTGAAAAAAATACAAAAATATGAGTAGAGGACTCTTCCTTATGACGGACTATTTAGGACAAGTACTCTTGAGGGAAGTAGTCCACATAGAAATTTTTCTTTCTTTTATTTTCTTTTTCTAGGTAGTGTATCACCTCCCCTTGGTTTTTCTTTTGACCACGGTTCTTTTCCAAGGGTTTTTATTTGAACCGGGTTAGGTAGATTTTCCTTTTCTTAGGATTAGAGGACAAAGGGCAACATGTAACCCCGAATATGCACATTAGCAAAAGCGTAAATTGAACTTGAGAATGTATCTTCTAAGCTTGATTGTAGAATCTCAATATGCCTTAAATTGCACAATAATGCTTGCTTGAACATCGATAGGACTTTGTAGATAAACTGAATTCCAAATGAGTTGCATGCCATGTGTGTGTGAGGTTTTACTTACATTGTATGTTGTACATGATGCCTAGAACTTGCCCTGTGTGTTTGCAAAGCGAAATAGAAATTGTTTGGTTGTAGAAAGGATAGAGGCATTTCTTTGTGTAACCCCATATACCAATAGACATGAATTCACCCGTACATTATATCTTAGTTAACCCCTTTGAGCCTAAGCCTATTCTTTGATAACCCTTGAATGTTCATCAAATATGTATAATATTCTACTTTACCTCCTAGAAGCACTTGTATTGTAATGAATATGCAGAAGTTTAAGTGTGGGGTGAAGGGAAATTGAAAACGGGAAAATGAAGAATTAATGATAGAAAATAGTGGACTGGTTCAAAATAATGTTGCAAAGCAATGAGACAAAGAGCTATATCAATGAATCTATAAAAACTAGAAAGGCCAGTTACATCAACAAAAGAAAAGTGGGGGTTAAAAGTGAAGAAAGGTGAAGGAATGTTTATGGGAGACATAAGGAAGAAAACTAAAAGGGAAATTTGAAAAGGAAAAGAAATGTGCTTAGGGAGGTTAGCCACTATAACCAAAAGTATCCTACCCGTCCCATAGCCAACATTACAAACCTTAAAGACCTCTTGATCTATGACTAAATAACTCGATTAGTGGAGTATTACACTAGGGGCAAGCCTATAGTGTGTCTGTATGCATATGAATGTTCCTTGTTGAGAGTGAGTGAATTTTTCAATATTTATAAGTTCCATGTTCTTCATTGTTTATGTGTGGGAACTTCTCTCAATAAATTTTGTGAGAGCATGTAACTCAAAAGGAAGAAGGTAAATTTGCATGTTTTTGGTAATAGTTAAAGTAAGCAATAATGTGCTGGCATGAGAGTTTACGGTTAGGTAAGGATTGTGCATATCTTAGGTTAATCATGAAAAATAGCTTTTGTGATATAATTTGTGGGAGACATAAATAAAATTGGCCTAAAGTGTGATTAAGGTTGCTCGAGGACGAGCAAAGGTTTAAGTGTGGGGTATTGATAATAGGTGAATTTGACTATATTTATGCCCTAAATAATCACGCTTTATTGTTGTTTTGATATTGTTTATGATGAAAAAATGCTTTTATTAGTGTTATTAGTGTATTATAGGTACACTTGAGCTAATGAAGACTAAAAGAGTAAGTTTTGGAGTCAAAAGATGGTGAAAAAGGCCAAAATGTGGTACAAGTCAAGAACTTATGTTGAAAGTAGCCGGGAAGGTGTGATTCCGAGCTATATGGATGTTATGGAACGAATTTAAGTGATTTGGAGCTTTGAATTCTGAGTAACAGCTCAAGGAATTAAGCCGGGATCGAGTTCGGGGGTCAAATTTGATAAGTGTAGAACAAGCAAAGAATGGATGAGGCATATTGTGCACTGTTTAGTAAATTGGACATAACGTTTCTCTCAGAACTCCAATTTGGCGCCATAATATATGGTTGGAAAGCTAATGAAAAGGGCTACAACATTCATGTTTTGAGTGTTTCCAAAGTCCCAACGGAACAGGGTGGAAAACCGAGATTTCGCCGCAACCGCGGATGAACCGCGGAAAAACAGGCTCTCTGAAGTTTTACTGTTCGCGGTCCGTCCGTGGCCGCGAACGAACCGCGGAAGTCGCCGCAGCAGCAGTCCTAATTGTACTCAAACTTAGTTTTTTTAGCCCTAAAACCTCTATATAAACTCCTAGTTTGCCCCATGGAGGCATGTTATCTTTATTTCATTACTTTTGCAAGATTTTTAGTAAGAGAGATTCCTCTCAAACTCTTTCTTTTATTTTATATCAAGTATTTCTTTATGATTTCAATTATTATTCTTGTTTCTTCAAGCATGAGTAGCTAAATTCTATTATAAGGTTTTGATGGAACTTATTGAGTGATGAACTTATCGTTTATGTGATTACAAATTGTGACTTAGATTTCTATTTGTTCAACTTCGTTCATGTTGTATTTAATTGGTAGGACCCCCAATTAGCCGTGCCTATTTAGTGTGCATAACTTGGAAAAGAGTGCATATTTAGGTATATTGTTGAACAACACCACACCTAGGTTATTGGAGGAATCTATAACTTTAGGCGTAAAGACGGGGTTAGGAATAACGAAGTCTTGGGTGCAATCTTAGGTGAACTATTCAAATTAAAGATAGCTAGGGTAGCTCGGGAGAGTGCACTAGTAAATTATTGTAATTGCTCGGGAGAGGGTTACGATACACATAGTGTTCATGATTGATAGAATATATTAACAATTTGTATGAGCATAACGATAAGGAATTCCATCAATCGGGGAAATCAATACCTTAGTCCTTCTCATAATATTATTTTTACTCTACATTCAATTCTTTCTTTCAAGCATTTTTAATTATTGCCAAGTAGATATTCGAAATTCACACAAATATATATTCAAAGTTTGGGAACTTGATTCCGAAGTACTTTTGGGGTTGTGATAGTTTCAATTGGTAGGTTAATTCTCTGTGGGATCGATCTTGGACTTATTAGACCAAGTTATATTGACTACGACCATTGCTTGGACGTGAATCAGAGGGCTTCAACATCTATGGTAAAACAAATGCCTCCAGCAGTCAAAAGGTTACTTGAGGAGTGGTTGACGAACACCCTAAGTGGCCTGCTCGAGAAACTGTCCCCATGGAATCTCAAAGACTCATCAATGGCAGAAATCAATGCGGCCGACGGTGAACCAATTGTTATACGAACGAGCAGCACCCACACAGACATCAACGCAAGTGACAATGCACTCGTGACCGTCCTTAGGTAAATGGAAGAAATGGAGAATGAGAATAAAGCGCTCTGTGACCAAATGAAAGAGCATCGGGAAAGGGTAGACAAAATACCTGGTGCCCTGAAACTACTACCAAAACGCGACGTAGGAAGGTTCGTCGAGCAACCGTATAGCAAAGAAGCTGATCCTAAACCAATCCCTAAAACCTTCAAGATGTCCCCATACTTGAGAATATATGACGGTACCACGGATCCAGAAAATCATCTGATCCACTATGTAACCACTGTAAAAGGAAATGACTTATCAAAATAACACGTGTCGTCTGTGTTGCTGAAAAAGTTTAGAGAATTTGATAGGAGGAGTGCTAACATGGTACTCACAACTACCAGCTAGATTGATATTGACATTTCAAGAGATGGCGGATAAGTTCGCCACGCTCATGCAGGAGCAAAGAAGGTTGAGGCAAGGTTTAATGACATCTTTGCAATCAGGCAAACGACAGGCGAAGGGCTCAGGGACTTCCTAGCACGATTCAACAAGGTAAGAATGGGCTTGCGTAACATATTAGAAGGAATGGGGTTTTCCGCCTTCCAAAACGGGTTGAATAGAGAGGTGTCAAAAGCAACCAAGAAGCTGCTCAGCCGACTCATGAAGTATCCCCCTACTGCATGGGAAGAGATCCATAATGCCTATTGTGCGGAAGTAAGAGAAGACGAACACGACCTTAATGGTCAAACCCAACGATTGACAAGTGCAGTCAGAAAGCAGGAGGGATCGACGCAATGACGGGGGACGAGAAACACTCCCACGCTTCAACAGAGAGAGGCATTAGCCCTATGTCACAGCCCCTAATCCACCTCCTCCAAGACACCCCGACGCCTTACAACGACATACTGCCCAGCTTCGGAACGAAAGAGGTATGCCTCCATTATTATTCGTTCATAACTTTTGTGTCTCACCTTCAGAAATTGTGTACGCCTTGGAGAAGCTGGGCACGAAGGCACAATGGCCACAGAAAATGAAATCAGATCCTAATGCAAGGAAATAAAACTTCATATGCGCATTCCATCAGGAAAGGGGACACATGACCGAAGATTGCATAGGTCTACAACATGAAGTAGTAAGAATGTTGAACCAATAATACATGAATGAGCTACTTAACAACAAAAGGAGAGCAAACTTTGTAGGGGACGAGATCAATCCCAAGTACCTTCAACGACACCATTCCCAATACGAATCATACAGATGATCGTCGACGATGGAGATGACTTGATGATCAACCATGTAATTCACCACCACACACAAGTTGAAATGCTTGATCGCCCACGAACGGTATGACATCTTCGAAGATAGTATCACCTTTGATAAATCTGATTCCGATGGTCTGTCCTTACCTCACTATGATTCTTTAGTTATAATTTTACACATTGCTGATACTTATGTAAAGAGAATCATTGTAGACGATGGAAGCAGTGCGTGTTTTATCCACTCAAGGGTCCTCACACAAATGAGGCTCAAAGATAAGATAATATCGCGTTGCATAACACTGACATGTTTTAACAATGCAGTAGAGCATACCTACAGAGAAATATCATTTCCAGTCCTAACGGAAGGAGTCACGCTGCAAACTATATTCCACATCATGAACTAGGAAACGACTTACAATGTCATCATAGGACGTCCGTGGATACATGCCATGCAAGCCATCCCCTCGAATCTCTATTAGCTAATCAAGTTTCCCACCCCATGGGGAAAATTAAGTACCCGGCGTGAACCATGCACCACCCACGAATGTTACCAGATCACCCAGGATTGCACTCATACCAAGCAACTGAACGGAGTAAGCGCGAAATTATAGCAATCAGCCACGTCAGACGCTAAAATCAACCCAGTAACGGAGGGCATTAGGGATCCAGACATCGTAGAAGCTTGAAAAGCACCAATCGAGGACCTCAACCTTGTTGTGCTAGACAATACCGACAGTTCGAAAAGAGCCAACATCGCATAACCTCTCCGACCCAGGTAAGTACCAAGAATTCTTAACAAACCATGTATGTTTGTTCTCCTTCTCCTATTTAGATAAGTTGGGGATCACAAAAAGACATCGCCACTCACAAACTGAATGTCACCCCACTTTATCCGCACGTACGGCATATTAGAAGGAAATTCAATGCCGTGATCAATGAGGAAGTCATTGTCACGACCTGAATTCCCTACCATCGGGATCGTGATGGCGCCTACTAGGGGTAGCTAGGCAAGCCAATTTACTCAATATCTTTCTATTATCACAATCATCCCGTTGTCAATTTAATTACCAGAATAATAATAATAATAACATTAACTACGGAAGTCTACTTCATAAATCTGAATATAAGTGTGAAATACTCAATATAAATGTGGAGTTACAAACTCATGAAATGCTAAGAATAACTACTCATAATGGTCTGAAAGAAATATAATAACTGTCTGTCTCGAAATAACAAGACTGCAGCAACAATGAAAAATATAAAAAGAGAAGTCGGGCGTGCGGACGCCTGCAAGCTAACTCAGTCTCGAAAGTATGACAATCCTACTAGTGAACTACTCCTACTGCTCAAAACCTGGACCTGTGCAAAAATGCACAAAAGTGTTGTATCAGCACAATCCAACCCCATGTGCTGTTAAGTGCCTGGCCTATCCCGGCGAAGTAGTGACAAGCCTAGGACCAGACACTCACGTAAATATGTGCAGCTCTATATGCATATGTACAACAAATAACAGAAATACTAAGCAACACAAATAGCAAGGGAAGGAACATGTTAGGGGAGCGCAATCGAATATACATAATTAATCAGTAAGGTCAAAACAAAGTGCAACAAAAACAATTATCACAATCAAGAAATTGAATGGTTGCACGGCATCACCCTTTGTGCTTTTACACTCATCCTCACCAAATAATCAAATAAAAGTGCACGACATCACCCTTCGTGCTTTTACTCTCATCCTCACCAAATAATCAAATAAAAGTGCATGGCATCACCCTTTGCGCTTTTACTCTCATCCTCACATTCATGGCACCGCATGATCCTTCATGCATGATTTGATTAACAATGGCACAGAATGGTCCTTCATGCATAAATAGTAAAACAGGGCACATAATGATCATTCGTAGGAATATCATTAAAAATGGCACGGCATCACCCTTCGTGCTTTATCACCCTTCCTCACCCAAACGATAGTCACAATCAACGGGTAAGAAGAATGAAATAAACAACAAGTACCATCTTGGCAAGGGAGTAACAACAGTCATAATAACATCTCGGCAAGGGAGCAATAATAACAACACAACAAGGTCCCGCAAGGGAACAATACACAACCCAGCAACCCAGCAAGGGCTCAATAATATAACTTAAGAAAGTTCCACAATAGCTCACAACATGTATCAACAAACGACTGACGGTCATGCTAGACTCTGGTGGATAGATGTTTGTCACCATGCTTATACACCGCACTCGATCATTTAGCAATTAGAAAGTTATTATACTCTCTCATATTCCCTCAAGCTAGGATAGATCAAACACTTACCTCATAGCCTTGATGTCCACTTAACCTTCAACTATTGCTTTACCTCGTAACTCAACCTCCAACTCGCTCGAATCAAATCATAATTGGTTTAATTACTTTAATAAACACTATATACATTGGTTTGAATGCATAAAAATGGTTTCCCTAAATTTCAATCAAAATTTCCCAAAATGCCCTCGAGCCCACATGGTCGAAACTCGGGGTTCGGACCCAAATCGGGTTCGCATTCCCTCACGAGTTCTAATATATGATTTGTTTTGAAATCGTACCTCAAATCGAGGTCTAACTCCCCAATTTATGAAAAAACTAGTTTCTACCCAAAAACATCAATTTCAACCATGCAAATGTTTGATTTCATATGGAAAACATGTTTAATGATGTTAAGAATTGAAAGAGTTGAATGAAAATCGACTTACAAGTGATTTGGTGTGATGTTGCTCTTAAAAAATCGTCTATGGGGTTTTAGGTTTTGAAATAATTGTGAAAAGACGGTCTAAAATCATTTTAGTATAAAATTGTACATGTGCATATATGGGAATTGCAAACATTTGTTTGTAGTTGCGAACATGATAGTCCAGGCTTCAGACTTGCATTTGCGAAGTCCTTGTCGCATTTGCGACCACAGTCAAAAATGGCCTGACTTCGCATTTGCAAAGTCTTTGTCGCATTTGTGACACCCGCCCAAATGGCTTGACTTTTCATTTGCGAAGTATTTGTCACATTTGCGACCATTGTTCAAATCGCCTAAGCTTCGCATTTGCTAATCCCTAGCCAGGTCGCCCAGCTTCGCATTTGCAATTGATTCTTCGTATTTGCGAAGATATCAGTTGGGGAAAAATACCAGCTGTGGTTTATTTCAAAAATTGCTCTCATGACCTATCCAATTTTCACCCGAGCCCACGGGGCTCTAAACCAAACATGCACAGAACCTCAAAAACATACCACGAACTAGATCGCGCAATCAAATCGCAATTATAACATCGTTTTCATAGAATTAAGCCTCAAATTCATGATTTCTTCTTTTAAACTTCATAAACTTTGAAACTTGGAACTCATAGTTCATAACACGTCAAACGACGTTCAATTTCCGTCAAACTTTGCAGGAAGTGCTTAAACAATATATATGAATTGTACCGGGCGTCAGAACCAAAATACGAGCCCAATACCATGGTCTTTTAATCAATTTTCATTTTTATTTTCCTTATTTCAGAAAATACAATATAACAGAAAATATCATATCTCGGGCTCTAGGCCTCTGAATTTGACCCCGGGTACATGCCGTAGTCCCATATTTTCCTACGGACCTTCAGGGACCGTTCGAATGTGGGTCCGGCTCCGTTTGCCAAAAATGTTTACCGAAGTCAACTATATCAATATTAATATCAATATTCTTCAAATTTTTCATAGAATTCACATATTCTAACACAAAAGTTTTTGCTACGCGCCCAGATTATGCACGTAAATCGAGGCTATATAAAATAATGTTTTCAAGGCCTCGGAAGCACGTAACACATGAGGAAACCAGGTTATGACCCTTTGGGTCATCACATCATCTACCTCTAAAACAAACATTCGTCCTTGAACGGACGAGAGAAGGAAGTGCCTGAGTTAGTGAACAAATGTGGGTAACGACTCCGCATATCAGCCTCGGACTCCTAGGTCGATGCCTTAGGAGGATGACCTCTCCACTGAACACACACGGAAGGAAAACTCTTCGACCTCAATTGTCGAACCTGCCGATCTAAAATAGCCACCGGCTCCTCTTTGTAAGATAGATCCTTGTCCAACTGGACAGTACTGAAGTCTAACCATGTGTAGGATCGCCGTGATACCTCCGAAGCATAGATACATAAAAAATCGGATGCACGGCTGATAATCTAGGTTGCAGTGCAAGTATATAAGCCACCTCTCCCACTCGATCCAGAATCTCAAATTGACCAATATACCTAGGGCTGAGCTTGCCCTTATTTTCGAATCATGAAATCCACATCTCGGACCTTATGGTCTGCATAACTCTACTATCTGGACTGAGCTAAACGCAACCTCTCCTGGATAGTCTGGACCTTATCTAAGGCCTCCTGAACTAGGTCGTACCCAACAATCGAGCCTCTCCCGACTCAAACCATCCAACTGGAGATAGACATCACCTAATATGGAGCCATCTGAATGCTAGATTGGTAGCCTGTTGTTGTAGGCGAACTCTGCTAATGGAAGAAACTGGTCCCACGAGTCCCTAAAATCAATGACGCAAGCTCGGAGCATATCCTTTAGAATTTGAATAGTTCTCTCAGACCTACCATCCATTTGAGGATAAAATGCTATACTCAGCTGAACCTGGGTGCCTAACTCCTGCTGGACCGCTCTCCAGAAGCGCGAGGTAAACTGCGTATCCCGATATGAGATAATAAACACAGGCACTCCATGAAGGCGAAAAATCTCCCGAATGTAACTCTCTGCTAACCTCTCAGATCAGTAGGAGACTAATACTGGAATTAGATGTGCTGACTTGGTCAGTCTATCAACAATGACCCAAATAACATCGAATTTCCTTCGAGTCAACGGAAGTCTAGTGATGAAGTCCATTGTAATCCGCTCCAATTTCTACTCGGGAATTTCAATTCTTTGGAACACACCACCCGGCCTCTGGTGGTCATATTTAACCTGCTGACAATTTAGACACCAAACGACATACTCAACAATGTCCTTCTTCATCTTACGCCACCAATAGTGCTGCCGCAAGTCCTGATACATTTTCATGGCACTGGGGTGAATAGAATACCAAGAACTACAGACTTATGATAAGATCAACTCTCAAATCCCATCAATGTTGGGCACACATACTCGCCCCTGTAATCTCAATACTCCGTCATCATCTAAGGTTACATTCGTAGCACCTCCCTGTTGCATAGTGTCCTTCAGGTCACGCAAATGGGGATCATCAAACATTCTCTCAGGGATACGCTCCAATAGGGAAGAATGAGAAACCATGCAGGCCAACACCTTGCTAGGCTAAAAAATATCTAATCTCATGAATCAATTGGCTAAGGCCTGAACATCTAGAGCAAGCTGTCTCTGGCTGACCGGAATATACGCGAGACTACCCATGATGGCAGACTTCCTACTCAACGCATCAGCCACCACATTAGCCTTACTTGGGAGATATAAGATAGTAACATCATAATCTTTCAGCAACTCTAGCCATCTCCTTTGTCGCACATATTACTCTTTTTGCTTGAATAAGTACTGAAGACTCCTATGATCCGTGCATACCTCATACGCCACACTATATAGATAATGCCTCCAAATTTTTAAGGCATGAACAACCGCTGCCAACTCAATGTTATGAACCAAATAATTCTTCTCATGGGGTTTCAACTGTCTTAAAGCATATGCAATAACATTGCCATCCTGCATCAATACCGCTCCAAGCCTAGAACGGGATGCATCATATTAGACTGTGTAAGGCCATGAATCCGTGGGCAAAATCAACACTGGTGCCATAGTTAGAGCTGTCTTGAGCTTCTGAAAGGTCGCCTCACACTGATCTGACCACTTGAACTAGGCACCCTTCTGGGTCAACCTGCTCATCGGGGTTGCAATAGAAGAGAACCCCTCTACGAAACGATGGTAATAACCTGCTAGTCCCAAGAAACTTCGAATCTCGATCAGTGAAGCTGGTCCACCCAATTCTTGACTGCCTCAATCTTCTTTGGGTCCATCTGAATATCGTCTACTAATATGATATGACCCAAAAATGCAACCGAACTCAACTAGAACTCACATTTTGAAAACTTGGCATATAGCATATTATCCTTTAGAGTCTGAAGAACCACTCAGAGGTTTTCCTCGTGCTCTTACTGGCTGGGGGAGTATACCAGGATATTGTCTATAAAGACTATCACGAACATATCTAGATAAGGCCTGAACACTCGGTTCATCAACTCTATAAATGATGTTGGGGCATTGGTCAACCCGAAAGACATAACTAAGAACTCATAGTGCCCATATTGAGAGTGAAAGGTTGTCTTAGGAATATCAGCTGCCCTGATCTTCAGCTGATGGTATCCAGATCTTAAGTCTATTTTTGAGAACACCCTCGCTCCCAGGAGCTAGTCAAACAAATCATCAATCCTCAGTAGTGGATAGTGATTATTTACCGTCACTTTGTTTAATTGTCGGTAATCAATACACATCCGCATCAAATAGTCCTTCTTCTTCACAAATAACACGGGTGTACCCTAAGGAGAAATACTAGGCCTGATAAAGACCTTCTCTAGCAATTATTGTAACTAATCTTTTAACTCCTTTAACTCTAGCAGGGCCATGCAATACGGTGGAATAGAAATACGCCTAGTGCCCGGTGCCAGATCAAAAAATCAATATCCCTATCGTGTGGCATACCCGACAGGTCTGAAGAGAAAACCTCGGGAAATTCCCGTACAATAGGAACTGAGTCAATAGAAGGAACCTCCACGCTGGAGTCGCGAACATACACCAAATAATCTAGACACCCCTTCTCAACCATGCATCAAGCCTTAAAATATGAAATAACATTGCTGGTTGAGCGACCTGGGGTCCCTCTACACTCTAGTCGGGTTGATTCTGGCAAGGCCAAGGTCACTATCTTGGAGTAACAATCTAAGATAACATGATATATGGACAACCAATCCATCCCCAATATAACATCGAATTCGACCATGTCTAATAGTAATCAATCAACACGGGTCTCAAGACCCTCAAATAAAACCACACACGAACGATGCACCCGGTCGACTACTATAGAGCCACCTACTGGGGTAGACAAATAGACTGGAATGTCCAAGGCATAGCTAGGAATGGCCAAACATGGTGCAAAGTTGGAAGACGCAAATAAATATATAGACCAAGGGTCAAATAATATTAAAGCATCTCTATCGCAAACCAGAATGGTACCTTTAATCACAACATCTGATGGCTCTTCCTCTTGCCTAGCTGGTAAAGCATAAAATCGAGGATTGGCACCACCATTCTAAACTATGTCTTTGGGACGGTCATCCACCGGCTGACCTCTACCTTTGGCAGGACGGTCTCCACCTCTACGATCTCGACCTCCATCTGTACAATCCCTACCCCCGCCCTTGGCTGGCTGGGTAGCTGTGGGTCAACTGGGGCCTGAATCATGGGGCGAGGACACTGCTGCTAAGTATTACCTGCTACTCGAGGGAAAAACCTAACATGCAGACCGGGGTCACCACAACCGTAACAGGCCTTCAACTGCTGTGACTGCTGACCCTGACGGCCTGAATAACCCCCATGAACACTTTGAAGAGGCTGAGCACTGATGGGATGCTGATTTGAATACAGCTCACGAAAACCATGATCACCTGAACCACCCTGCGAAGCCTGGAGAGCTAACTGAAGAGTCCTGGAAGGCTGGCCCCTGTCATAAGAATCCCTGCCTCCAGTTGAGGCACCACTAAACCTGCCAGAATGACGAAGCCTCTTGTTTGAATCATGATTACCTCCCTGAGCAAGGGCCATCTCAACTTTGCGGGGTGCATTAGCCACCTCCTGAAAAGATATGTCACTCCCAACTCCCAAAGCCATCTGAAGTCGGATCGACTGAATTAACCCATTAATAAACCTGCGGACCCTCGCTCGATCTGAGGGGAGTATCACAACCGCATGACATGTTAGATCCATAAACCTTACCTCGTACTGGGTAACAGTCATAGAACCCTGTTGGTGGAGCTCAAACTACCTTCGAAGTGCCTCCCGCTGAGTAACAGGGTGAAACATCTCCAAAATAACTCCGCAAACTGGTCCCATGTCAAAGCTACAGACCCTGCTGGCTGAGTTAAACATAAATCCCTCCACCAAGTCTTGGCGGATCTTGCAAGCCTGAAAGTGCAAAAATCAACCCTGTCTGATTCCACTATTCCCATAGTCCTGATAATCTCATGGCAACTGAATAAGAAGTCATGGGGATTGTCCGATGGAGCACCGTTGAAAGTGGTGGTAAAAATCTTGAAGAACTGATCTTGTCTCCATAGAGCATCAGAAGTCATGGCTACTCCATCTCCGGCCTGAGCTGTAGTGCCTGTCTGAGTGGCCACTACGGGCTGAACTACTAGAGCCTGAGCCTGGGGAGCTATTGGCTCCGGAGTTCGCGCAATAAGAGTCTGAACCTCTCCCCTATCCTGAGAAATGGCTGGTGCAACTGGTAGCAAGCCTGCTCTGGCGATACTCTCCATAAAGCCTGCTATCCGGACCAGAGCCTCCTGAATGTCCGGGGTAAATAAGGCCTCTCCTGGGACCCGAGCTGGGCCCATTAGAGCTGTTGGAGCTGGAACCTCCTTACCATTTTCAACATGGGGCTCCACCTCTGGAACCGCTGACTGGGGCTGAGCTCTACCCCTACCACGGCCTCCGGCACGACCTTGGACCCTACCCCTCGCGGGAGCTGCCTGAGGCTCGGACTGCTGATCAGCGGATGAATAAGCGCATGTTCTCACCATCTGCGAAAGAACATAGTAGAAATTCAATCGGCATTTGAGGAACAAATCGCATGACAAGAAGGAACAAATGAGAGACTTTGCCTAACTCAATAGACTCTGGAGGACAAGTACAGACATCTCTGTACCTACATCTCAGACTCTACTAAGTTTGTTCATGAGTTGTGAGACCTATGTAACCTAGTGCTCTGATACCAACTTGTCACGACCAGGATTCCCCACCATCGGGATCGTGATGGTGCCTACTCGTGGTAGCTAGGCAAGCTAGTTTACTCACTATCTTTCCATTAACACAATCACCCTATTGTCAACTTAATAACCAGAATAATAATAATAATAATAATAATAACATTAACTATGGCAGTCTACTTCATAAATCTGAATATAAGTGTGAAATACTCAATATAAATCCTCTACCCAAGATGTGGAGTCAAAAACTCACGAACTACTAAGAAAAACTACACAAAATGGCCTGAAAGAAATATAATAACCGTCTATCTCAAAACAATGAGACTACAGCCACAATGAAGAATATAAGAAGATACGTGGGGCCTGTGAACGACTGCAAGCTACCTTAGTCTCGAAAGTATGACAATCCTACTAGTGAACTACTGTTACTACTACTGCTGCTCAAAACCTGGATCTTTGCAAAAACACAAAGATGTGTAGTATCAGCATAATCCGACCCCATGTACTAGTAAGTGCCTGGCCTATCCAGGCGAAGTATTGACAAGCCTAGGACCAGACACCCACGTAAATCTGTAAAGTTCTATATACATATGTACCACAAATAACACAAATACTAAGAAACACAAATATCAAGGAAAGGAACATGCTAGGGGAGCACAATCGAATATACATAATTCATTAGTAAGGTCAAAATAGAGTGCAACAAAAACAGTTATCACAATAGAGAAATTGAATGGGTGCACGGCATCACCCTTCATGCTATTACTCTCATCCTGACCAAATAATCAAATAAAAGTGCACGGCATCACCCTTCGTGCTTTTACTCTCATCCTCACCAAATAAACAAATAAAAGTGCACGGTATAACCCTTCGTGCCTTTACTCTCATCCTCACATTCATGGCACAACATGATCCTTGGTGCATGATTTGATTAACAATGGCACAAAATGTTCCTTCGTGCATAAATAGTAAAACAGGGCACGAAATGATCCTTCGTGCGAATATAATTTAAAATGGAACAACATCACCCTTCGTATTTTATCACTCTTCCTCACCCAAACAACAGTCACAATCAACGGGCAAGAAGAATGAAATAAACAACAATTACCATCCCGTCAAGGGAGTAACAACAATCATAACAACATCCCGGCAAGGGAGCAATAATAATAACACAACAAGGTTCCGGCAAGGGAACAATACACAACCTTCACAACCCGGCAATGGCTCAATAATATAACTTAATAAAGTTCCACATTAGCTCACAACATGTATCAATAAACGAATCACGGTCATGCTAGACTCCGGTGCATAGATGCTCGCCAATATGCCTATACACCACACTCGATCATTTAGCAATTAGCAAGTTATTATATTCTCTCCTATTCCCTCAAGCTAGGATAGATCAAACACTTACCTCAAAGCCTTGAAGTCCACTTAACCTTAAACTATTGCTTTGCCTCATAACTCAACCTCCAACTCGCTCGAATCTAATCACAATTGGTTCAATTACTTTAATAAACATTATATTACTTGGTTTGAATGCATAAAAATGGTTTTCCCAAAGTTTTACTCAAAATAACTCAAAACGCCCCTGACCCACGCGGTCGAAACTTGGGGTTCGGACCAAAATCTGATTTCCCATTCCCTCACGAGTTCAAATTTATGATTTGTTTTGAAATAGGACCTCAAATCGAGGTCCAACTCCCCAATTTTTGAAAAACCTAGGTTCTACCCAAAAACATCAATTTCAACCATGAAAATCTTTAATTTCATATGGAAAACATGTTCAATGATGTTAAGACTTGAAAGAATTGAGTGAAAATTGACTTGCAAGTGATTCGGAGTGATATTGATATTGAAAAATCGTCTATGGGGTTTTGGGTTTTCAAAGAATGGTGAAAAGAGGGTCTAAAATCGTTTAAGTATAAAATTGCACAGGTGCGGAAATGGGAATTGCGAACATGACAGTCCAGGCCTCAGACTTCGTATTTGCAAAGTCTTTGTGGCATTTGCAACCACAATCCAAAATGGCCTGACTTTGCATTTGCGACACCCGCCCAAATGGCACGTCTTCGCATTTGCGAAGTATTTGTCGCATTTGCGACCAGCGTTGAAATAGCCTAAGATTTGCATTTGGGAGACTTAGATCACATTTGCGATCCCTGCCCAGGTTGCCCAGCTTCGCATTTGTGATTGATTCTTCACATTTGCAAAGATATCAACTGGGAAAAATACCAGCTATGGTTTATATCAAAAATTGCTCTCACGACCTATCTAATTTTCACTCGAGCCCTCATGGCTCTAAACCAAACATGCAGACAATCTCAAAAACATACCGCGAACTTTCTCGCGCGATCAAATAGCCAATATAACATAGTTTTCATAGAATTAAGCCTCAAATTCATGATTTCTTCTTTTAAACTTCATAAACATTCAAACTTGGAACTCATAGTTCAAAACACGTCAAACGACGTTCAATTTTCGTCAAACTTTGTAGGAAGTTCTTAAACAATATATAAGACTTGTACCGAGTGTCAGACCAAAAATATGAGCCCAATATCATGGTCTTTTAAGCAATTTTCATTTTAATTTTCCTTAATAATTTCAGAAAAATAATTTAACAGAAAAAATTCATATCTCGGGCTCTAGGCCTCAGAATTTGACTCCGGGCAAATGCCCGAGTCCCATAATTTCCTGCGGACCTTCCAGGACGGTTCGAACTCAAGTCCGAGTCCGTTTACCAAAAATGCTGAGCGAAGTCAACTATATCAATATTAATATCAAAATTCATCAATTTTTTCATAGAATTCACATGTTCTAACACAAAACTTTTCTGGCTAGATACTCGGACTGCGCACGTAAATTGAGGAAATATAAAATAAGGTTTTGAAGGCCTCGGAAGCATAGAACAGATGAGGAAAATAGGTGATGACCTTTTCGATTATCACAGTCATCGAAGAAGTAGACAAACTACTAACCAATGGTTCCATCAGAGAATCGAAATACCCCCAATAGGTCGCCAATGTAGTCAAGGTAAAAAAGATACGCAGGAAATGAGAATGTGCGTAGACTTCACCAACTTGAACAAGGCATATGTCAAAATGATCAGCTGATAGACGCAATAGCCGGACACGAGCTGTTAAGTTTCTTTGACGCATACTCTAGCTGCAATCAGATCTTGATGGCCGAAGATGACCCATAGAAAATTACTTTTATTACCCACCAAATGACATACTATTATTAGGTGATGCCCTTCGGGCTCAAAAATGTCGGTGCTGTAAGGCCCCGTAAAATATTTGTGCATAAGACCTAGTAGCTATAGTGTAATGGTCCGAATAATGTGTTAGGAATGCGTAGAATTTCGGACCCTTGGTAGTGATTTAAGTTTCAAACATGTAGAGAATTAATTTTTCCGAAAAGTGTCAAATATGCGGTCAAGAATGCGACCGCAAACCTGTTATGCGGACCGCATTCTTGCCGCAAAGCTTAACAGAAGCCTCCCAAAAATCATGTTGAAAATATGGTCGATATGCGATCGCATAGTGAATCTGCGGTGCACTTTGCGACCGCAAATCAAGAATGCCGAACGCAGATTGGTCGCATTCTGTAACAGAACTTGAGTAATTTTGAGGCCATTCTGCGGTCACTATGCGGACCGCATGTTGATTCTGCGGTCGCAAAGTGCACCGCATAATTGACCCGGTCCAGATTTTTGTAACATTTTGACCCAATCTCTTCTTTAATATAACACCTTTCACCCTCATTTTCTCATATCATCTTACCAAAATTAGAGAGAGAAGAGAGAGGTTTTAGAGAGAGAAGTTCTTTATCTTCAAGGATTGTTCCAACCACTTAATTCCAAGGGATCCTAGGGCAAGGATTCAACTTCCCCAATCTTTTCAAGGTAAAAACCCTAACTATTTTCTTTGATTTTTAGTTTTAAATTGGGTAAAGAGAGGTTTGCATATAATAGCTTTTGAAAATAGAATTTTTACACTCATGCATGATTATTGAACTTGGTTTCTAGTAAAAAGAAGTGAGTAGAAGTAAGAGTCTTCAAGAACAAGGTTGGCAAGAGTAGGATATCTTGGGTAAGCATAAAGTAGGAAGAAAACTCATCACCAGGTATGTATGGCTAATTTTGATTCTTGTGAAATCGCCTACATGTGTGAAGTTTGTTTGGTTCGTGTTAAATTGACAAATTGTGTGAAATTCTTGATGTTGTTGTTGGATATTCAAAGTTTGTTGTTGAGCTATGAGGGATGTAAAATGAGAGTTTAATTTGGTAAAAGAATTGTGAATAATGGCTATAATGGCATATATAGTACTTTGTGGAAAAGAAACGAAACATTTGAGGATTGGTAAGTCATTGAACAATACGGTATGAATACTCTTGATTTTTGGAACATTTGTAACTTGATTGTGATATTGGCTTGAGAAGTAATTGTGAACATGAACCAACTTGTAAGTTGCTTATTTGAACTTGTTGAAATTGTGTGAAATGCCTTATCTGCTGTTTGTACTTGTTGTGTTTTAAAACTGTACGGTGGGATCGGGTTGCGCGCCGCAACATGAAGAAATAAGGTGTGGGTTGGGGTGATAAGGGTGGCCGAGGTAATAAGGGTGGTCGGGGGTAATAAGGATGGAAAGCGATCGAAATCGCTATTGAAAATTGATATAAAAATCAATAATGTGAAATTGTGAAAGGAGACAGCAGGAGAGTTTGCAACCTGTGGGGCACTGGTTGCCCCTTTGTTTGACTACTTGTGCTTTACGTGATTGATTGGTTATTGTTAAATTGGTTGATCGTAGAAAGTGCTTTGTGTGAGAATTATTTGAAATGAGGAAAATGTGGAAACATGGTTGGCTGGCTTAATTAATTGTTGATGTAATTCAATGGCTTGAGTTTACTTGGGACAAAGTTTGTCCATACATGCCGGTACAATTCAAGTGTACTGACGTCCCTTTTGCCGGGGACGCTACATTCGTGTTATGATTGTAGGTGGATCAGAGTAGCAGGCACTTCAGCTCATCGGCAGTAGTATCCTTCTCCTTCCATTGCCCGTTTTGGTGAGCCCCTTTCTTCCTTGGGGCCCTGTGTGGTTCATGCCACTTTTGTTTAGATTTCATTTTGGTTTTGTAAGGTATAGCCGGAGCCTTGTTACCGGCAAGTATTGTATTCCCCTTTTTGTATCCTAGAGGCTCTGTAGACATGTAAACTGTGGGACTCCAGTCTTATGTATATGTATTGTGTTATGTCGGGCGTTGTAAAAATTGCAAACTTGTTAATGAATCACTCGTATGGTTTTATTTGTTTAATGTGAAATCATTCATGGTTAGTAAGATATTTGGTTAATGAGAAACAATCAACACGGGGGTAACGCGTGGGAATGAAAGGCACCCAGGTCCGCTTGACTGGGGCAACCCGGTCAGGCGCCGGTCATGTTCCCCGATTTGGGGCGTGACAAACTTGGTATCAGAGCCTAAGGTTTTAAAGTGTCCTAGGATGTCTCGGAGCCGTGTTTAGTAGTGCCCTTCTTATCGGTGTGTTGTCGACCACATCAAATAAGTTGGGGGCTACACGGGCATTTAGGAATTTACCTATTTCTTTGTTAATCTATATCGTGCGGTAAAGTGCAATGTGGAAATATATGTGTGTAATTCGCGCCTTGTTCCCAAATGTTCAGAATATGGCACCTAAGAAGAAGGCTAGACTCGGCCTTGGGGCCAATGCCAGCCCAAGTGCGGCTGTTAATCATGTACCCGATGCAGTGGGAGAGAATGACCCACCGATCCCGAATTTGCCTGGCCCATCTGTTAAAAACCCAAGTGTCCCTATTCCAGCTGCGGCAGAGGATGCCACCATTCCTCCTGCCGGTGTTCCTGACTAAGATACAGTTCCCGCTTCGGGCTCTGGTATCTCTAATGAAGATCTTAGGGGAGCCATTCATATGTTAACACAGTTAGTGGCCGCCCAGGCCCAGAGATCCCATGATGCCCCTGCATCCTCCAGCGGACAGGGAGATTCCTTTGGCTCCAAAGTCCACCAGTTCTTGCGATTGGCCCCTCCAGAATTCTCAGGTACCGATCCAGAGGCTGACCCACAGGACTTCCTTGATGAGATATACAATACCCTCAGAGTGATGAAAGCTACAGATATAGAGGGAGTAGATTTAGCTTCTTACAGGCTGAACGGAGCGGCACGTTCATGGTTCGAAATGTGGGAGGATTCCCGTGAAGAAGGGAGCCCTCCGGCCAGATGGGATGAGTTTGTAGATGCATTTATGGGCCACTTTTTGCCTGCCGAGGTGATGGCAGCCCGTGCCACGAAGTTCGAGGTCCTTAAACAGGGCAGTATGAGTGTTTGGGAGTATCACATGGAGTTTGTAAGGTTGTCCAAGTACGCTCCTCATTTAGTGTCGACCATGGATGCCCGGGTTCGACGGTTTGTTCAAGGCCTTAGCCCTTTGGTAGTGAATGAGGCCGCCACAACAGCTTTGCACTCAGATATGAACTATGGGAGGATCGTGGGGTTTGCTCATGCCACAGAGGCCAGGAAATTGAAGATTCGTGCAGAAAGAGAAAGTAGCAGCAGGGCCCGGTCAATGGGTCATTCAGGGAGATCACTTCCAGGGAAAGGGTCATCAGGGCCATCCCAGTCATATGCTCAGTCCTCCGCGAGTGCACCGCCATCCGTGCACAGTCATCAGCAGGGCAATTACTCGAGACCTAGTTCGGACGGCGAGGAGGTCTCGTCGATGCGAGTCGTCGTGGGGTGAGATCCCAGCGGCAGGGGAGACCTACATGCCCCGAGTGTGGGAGATTTCATACAGAGAGACTTGCTACCGTGACCTTCCGGTGTGCTTCGGGTGCGGGGTGAGAGGTTACATTCAACGAGGCTGTCGTGCACCCCGTCGGGGTATAGGTAGGGGATGCTGCTCGGTCGTCGGTTCTTCGGGTCGCTACGTCGTCGGCGCGTACTCCCGGCATCGGCGGGGCGTGGTGCGGCTAGGGGTGGAGCTCGGGGTAGGGGTGGACCTAGCCGATTCTATGCATTGAGTGGCCGCCAAAATGCCGAGGCTTCTCCGGATGTTGTTACAGGTATCATGTCTGTTCAGACTATTGATTGCTATGCCCTTATTGATCCAGGGTCCTCCATTGTCTTATGTTACTCCATTCATTGCTTCAAGTTTTGGGATAGAACCCGAACAACTTCATGAGCCGTTCTCTGTATCGACTCCGGTTGGTGATTCTATTACAGCCTCACGAGTCTATAGAAATTATGTTGTCACGATGGGTGGTCGTGATACCACAACCGATCTTATTGAGCTTGGGATGGTAGATTTTGATGTAATTATGGGGATGGATTGGCTATATTCGTGCTTTGTCAAACTTGACTGTCGAACGAGAGTTGTGAGGCTCGAGTTCCCTAACGAGCCAGTTATTGAATGGAGAGGAAATGGTGTAGTGCCAAGAGGTAGGTTTATTTCCTACCTTAAGGCTTCGAAGATGATTAAGAAAGGGTGTATCTATCACCTGGTTCGGGTAACGGACACCACCTCAGATGTGCCTACCCTCGAGTCCGTGCCAATTGTGAATGAATTTCCTGAAGTGTTTCCAAATGAGCTTCCAGGCATTCCGTCGGATAGGGAGATTGACTTTGGGATCGATGTATTGCCGGATACTCAGCCAATATCCATTCCACCATACAGAATGGCGCCAGCAGAGTTAAGGGAGTTAAAGGAGCAGGTGAGGGATTTATTAGAGAAAGGGTTCATACGACCGAGTGTGTCGCCGTGGGGTGCTCCGGTTCTCTTTGTCAGAAAGAAGGATGGGTCACTTCGAATGTGTATTGATTATCGGCGGCTCAACAAAGTCACCATCAAGAATAAATATCCTTTGCCTCGAGTGGATGATCTGTTTGACCAATTGCAGGGAGCGAAGTTCTTCTCAAAGATTGATTTACGGTCTGGGTACCACCGGTTAAAAATCAGGGAGCAGGATATTCCTAAGACCGCCTTCAGAACTCGTTATGGTCACTTCGAGTTTTTGGTCATGTCTTTCGGGCTAACTAATGCCCCAGCAACTTTCATGGACCTTATGAATCGTGTTTTCAAGCCATTCCTAGATTCCTTTGTGATTGTATTGATTGACGACATCCTCATCTACTCTCGGAGTAGAGAAGATCATGTCGTTCACCTCAGAGCAGCATTGCAGACCCTTCATCGGCATCAATTGTATGCCAAGTTCTCAAAATGTGAGTTTTGGTTGGAGTCCGTAGCCTTTCTAGGGCATGTTATTTCCAGTGAGGGAATTCAGGTGGATCCTCAAAAGATTGCGGCAGTGAAAGATTGGCCTAGACCCACGACCCCGACAGAGATACGTAGCTTCTTGGGTTTGGCGGGGTACTATCGGAGGTTTGTAGAGGGATTCTCAACCCTCGCTTCCCCATTGACAAAACTGACGCACAAGGCAGTTAAGTTCCAGTGGTCCGAAGCATGTGAGAAAAGTTTCCAGGAATTGAAGTCAAAATTGACCTCGGCACCGGTATTGGCCTTGCCAGAAGGCACAAAAGGATTTGTGGTTTATTGTGATGCCTCCAGGGTTGGTTTGGGATGTGTATTGATGCAGCACGGGAAAGTCATATCTTACGCTTCCAAGCAACTCAAGAATCACGAGAAGAATTATCCGACGCATGATTTGGAGCTTGCAGCTGTTGTGTTTGCTTTGAAAATATGGCGGCACTATCTTTATGGAGTTCATGTAGATGTGTTTTCGGACCACAAGAGCCTCCAGTATTTGTTCAAGCAGAAGGAGCTAAATCTGAGACAGCGACGGTGGTTAGAATTGCTCAAGGACTATGATATGAACATATTGTACCATCCAGGAAAGGCAAATGTGGTAGCCGACGCTCTTAGTCGAAAATCCATGGGTAGTTTGGCTCATTTGGGTGTGGATCAGAGACCCCTGGCTCGAGAGGTTTACCAATTAGCCAGTTTGGGGGTTCGTATCTCGGCGTCAGACGAGGGGGATATTTTGGTGCATAATGGAGCAGAATCATCATTAGTCGCGGAAATCAAGGAAAAACAGTTCATGGATCCAGCATTGGTTCGGGTAAAGGAAGCAGTCATGAATAACAAGACCTCAGCATTTGTACTCAGCAGCGAAGATAGTGTATTGCGGTGTCAAGATAGGCTATGTGTTCCGGATGTGGACGAGCTTCGGGGAAAGGGTAATGGCAGAGGCTCATATTTCCAGGTATTCGGTACACCCAGGTTCCACGAAAATGTATCATGACCTTAAGAAGATTTATTGGTGGAACGGTATGAAAAGGGATGTAGCAAGCTTTGTAGCTAAATGTCCGAACTGTCAACAAGTGAAGGCCGAGCATCAACGGCCCGGTGGATTAACTCAGCTTATAGAAATACCAGGGTGGAAATGGGAGATGATCAATATGGATTTCGTGGTAGGGTTACCTCGCACTCGGCGTAAGTTTGACTCAATATGGGTGATAGTGGATCGACTCACCAAATCAGCTCACTTCCTGCCTGTCAAGTCCACTGATACTGCGGAGCAATATGCAAGATTGTACATCGAGGAGATAGTAAGACTTCATGGCACTCCACTTTCTATTATCTCGGATCGCGGGGCTCAGTTCACAGCTAACTTTTGGAAGAAGTTTCAGCAAGGTTTAGGAACTCAGGTGAATCTCAGCACAGCTTTCCATCCGAAGACCGACGGCCAAGCCGAGTGGACCATTCAGACGCTTGAAGATATGTTACGGGCTTGTGTCTTAGATTTTAAAGGTAATTGGGATGAACACTTGCCACTGATAGAATTTGCTTACAATAATAGCTATCATGCTAGCATTCAGATGGCCCCATTTGAGGCATTGTAAGGGAGAAGATGTAGGTCGCCAATCGGGTGGTTTGAGGTAGGTGAAGCGGAATTGCTAGGGCCAGATATGGTATACGAAGCTATGGAAAAGGTCAAGGTTATTCAGGAGAGAATGAAAACAGCACAGAGTCATCAAAAATCCTATGCGGACGTTCGCCGAAGGGATTTGGAGTTTCAAGTCGATGATTGGGTGTTCTTGAGGGTATCTCCTATGAAGGGAGTCATGCGATTTGGAAAGAAAGGAAAATTGAGTCCTAGGTATGTCGGGCCATATCGGATCGTTCAAAGGATTGGTCAAGTTGCTTATAGGCTAGAGTTGCCTCCTGAGATGTCATCGGTGCACCCGGTATTCCATGTGTCCATGTTGAAGAAAGTGATTGGAGATCCATCCACCATCATGCCAGTCGAAGCTATAGAGGTTAATGAAGATTTATCATATGAAGAAGTTCCGGTTGCCATTCTTGATAGGCAAGTCCGTAAGTTGAGAAATAAGGAAGTTGCCTCTGTTAAAGTATTGTGGCGAAGTCAACAAGTTGAGGAGGCCACATGGGAAGCGGAAAAAGAGATGAAGGAAAAGTACCCCCGTTTGTTCGATCAAGCCTAGAAGAAATTAGGTGACCCTCCTACTCCTAGTAATTGTCATCTTGTCTAAGTTGTTTCCCTCTTAGTATTAGTAAAGTCTCCTTCATTTTGTAATGAGTTAAATGTGTTGTTGCCTTGGGTCACTTGAACCTTTCTTGATAAATGAAATCCTTATAAATATCCGCGTGTTAAATAAACAACTAATAGTAAGTGTAGATTGGTAATGGTTTGTTGAGTGTACATGGTGTTAAAATGATTAAATAAGGAAAGAACTCATTGAAGTGACTTGAATATGTGCATTTGTTAAGGCAAGAAAGTATATACGAGTTGTGGAAAGTGTTGTAGTTGTATATTGTTGTTTGGTAATGTGTTTCGGGGGCCCTCTGACAGGTGGATATGTCCATAATACAAAGGAAACTCTGGCGAAATATTTCTAAAATATAAGAGTTAGTCAAAATTTTGATGGTTGCATATCATGTCTTTCAAAACCAACTCATTTATTTCAAAATCCTCATTCGAGGACGAATGATCTTAAGGGGGGGGGGAGGATGTAAGGCCCCGTAAAATATTTGTGCATAAAACCTAGTAGCTATAGTGTAATGGTCCGAATAATGTGTTAGGAATGCGTAGAATTTCGGACCCTTGGTAGTGATTTAAGTTTCAAAAATGTAGAGAATTAATTTTTCCGAAAAGTGTCAAATATGCGGTCAAGAATGCGACCGCAAACATGTTATGCGGACCGCATTCTTGCCGCAAAGCTTTCCAGAAAGTCTCCCAAAATCGTGTTCAAAATGCGGTCGATATGCGATCACATAGTGAATCTACGGTGCACTTTGCGATCGCATATCGAGAATGCGGACCGCATATTGGTCGCATTCTGTAACAGAACTTGAGTCATTTTTAGGCCATTCTGCGGTCACTATACGGACCGCATGTTGATTCTGCGGTTGCAAAGTGCAACGCAGAATTGACCCCGGCCCAGATTTTTGTAACATTTTGACCCGATCTCTATTAAATAACACCTTTCACCCTCATTTTCTCATATCATCTTACCAAAATTAGAGAGAGAAGAGAGAGGTTTTAGAGAGAGAAGTTCTTTATCTTCAAGGATTCTTCCAACCACTTAATTCCAAGGGATCCTAGGGCAAGGATTCAACTTCCCCAATCTTTTCAAGGTAAAAACCCTAACTATTTTCTTTGATTTTCAGTTTTAAATTGGGTAAAGAGAGGTTTGCATATAATAGCTTTTGAAAATAGAATTTTTACACTCATGCATGATTATTGAACTTGGCTTCTAGTAAAAAGAAGTGAGTAGAAGTAAGAGTCTTCAAGAACAAGGTTGGCAAGAGTAGGATATCTTGGGTAAGCATAAAGTAGGAAGAAAACTCATCACCAGGTATGTATGGCTAATTTTGATTCTTGTGAAATCGCCTATATGTGTGAAGTTTGTTTGGTTCGTGTTAAATTGACAAATTGTGTGAAATTCTTGATGTTGTTCTTGGATATTCAAAGTTTGTTGTTGAGCTATGAGGGATGTAAAATGAGAGTTTAATTTGGTAAAAGAATTGTGAATAATGGCTATAATGGCATATATGGTACTTTGTGGAAAAGAAACGAAACACTTGAGGATTGGTAAGTCATTGAACAATACGGTATGAATACTCTTGATTTTTGGAACATTTGTAACTTGATTGTGATATTGGCTTGAGAAGTAATTGTGAACATGAACCAACCTGTAAGTTGCTTATTTGAACTTGTTGAAATTGTGTGAAATGCCTTATATGCTGTTTGTACTTGTTGTGTTTTAAAACTGTACGGTGGGATCGGGTTGCGCGCCGCAACATGAAGAAATAAGGTGTGGGTTGGGGTGATAAGGGTGGCCGAGGTAATAAGGGTGGTCGGGGGTAATAAGGATGGAAAGCGATCGAAATCGCTATTGAAAATTGATATAAAAATCAATAATGTGAAATTGTGAAAGGAGACAGCAGGAGAGTTTGCAACCTGTGGGGCACTGATTGCCCCTTTGTTTGACTACTTGTGCTTTACGTGATTGATTGGTTATTGTCAAATTGGTTGATCGTAGAAAGTGCTTTGTGTTGAAAATTATTTGAAATGAGGAAAGTGTGGAAACATGGTTGGCTGGCTTAAATAATTGTTGATGTAATTCAATGGCTTGAGTTTACTTGGGACAAAGTTTGTCCATACATGCCAGTACAATTTAAGTGTACTGACGTCCCTTTTGCTGGGGACGCTACATTCGTGTTATGATTGTAGGTGGATTAGTAGCAGGCACTTCAGCTCATCGGCGGTAGTATCCTTCATCCTCCACTGCCCGTTTTGGTGAGCCCCTTTCTTCCTTGGGGCCTTGTGTGGTTCATGCCACGTTTGTTTAGATTTCATTTTGGTTTTGCAAGGTATAGCCGGAGACTTGTTACCGGCAAGTATTGTATTCCCTTTTTTGTATCCTAGAGGCTCTGTAGACATGTAAACTGTGGGACTCCAGTCTTATGTATACATTATGTTATGTCGGGCATTGTAAAAACTGCAAACTTGTTAATGAATCACTCGTATGGTTTTATTTGTTTAATGTGAAATCATTCATGTTTAGTAAGATATTTGGTTAATGAGAAACAATCAACACAGGGGTAACGCGTGGGAATGAAAGGCACCTAGGTCCGCTTGACTGGGGCAACCCGGTCAGGCGCCGGTCATGTTCCCCGATTTGGGGCGTGACAGGTGCAACATTCCGCAAGTTGGTCACCAAAATGTTCAAAGAGCAGCTAGGCAAGACAATGAAGGTCTACATTGGCGACATACAAGTAAAGTCGGCTAATAAGAGGATAATATTGAGCATTTGAAGCAAGCCTTCGAGATACTAAGATAGTACGAGATGAAGCTGAACCCAAAAACATGTGCCTTTGGCATGGCTTTAGGGAAATTCATGGGTTTTCTCGTATCACAGTGAGGTATCAAAGTCAATCCGGACTAGATCAAGGCCATAGACACCGATAACCGAGATTCTAAATAGCAAGAAGTAGGTGTAGAAACTAACAGGGTGAATAGACACTTTATCCAGGTTCATCTCGCGTTCCTCGGACAGATGCCACAAATTCTTCAGTGTGTTGAGGAAAGATCGAGGGCTGCAATAGAACGAGGAATGCATCGAAGCACTAAGAAAATGGAAGGAATGTCTATCTTTGTCATCTTTGCTTGTCAAAGCAAATCCAGGCGAGTACCTACTCGTATACATAGCGGTGTCCGATACCGGTGTCAGTGTCGTCTTAGTTAACAAAAACAAAGCTACACAATCCCCTATTTACTATATTAGAAAAACTTTAATAGATGCCAAAATGATGTACCCGCACCTCAAAAAGCTTGCTTTGGCATTAGTCATAGCTTCCCAAAAGCATAGAACCTATTTTTAACGCCATCTTATAAAAGTAATATTGACCATTCCCCTAAGGGGCATCTACATAAACCCAAACTCTCGGGTAGGCTCGCCAAATGGTCCATAGGCTCAGTGAGCATGACATAACCTATTATCCAATAACCGCCATCAAGTCACAGGTACTTGCCGACATTGTCACCAACTTTAGCACTGTGATATTGATAGAGGTGGAACAAGAGGCCCTTCGCTCCTCCGTCCACACTGACCTCTGGACCCTCCATACTGACGACACAGTGAATGCCTTAGGATCGGGACTAGGACTCATCCTCAAAGTCCCAGCGGGAGAAGTAATTTGCCAGTCCATACGATGCATCGTGATGTCTAACAACAAAGCCGAGTATGGGGCTGTGATTGCAGGCATGAAGCTAGCCATCAAATACGGAGCCAGTCGGCTGATCCTCCATTCGAACTCTCAACTCGTAGTAAACCAAGTCGTCGAAACCTACCAAATCAAAGAGCAAAAGCCACAAAAATACCAGTCAGAAATCCTTAAGTTGATGCCAGAGTTCGATGAAGTTTCTTGGAGAAAATTCCCAAGGATAAAATATCGAAGCAGATAGCCTGGTAAAGATGGTCGGGGCAACCAAAAATATCAACAAAGAAAACGTGGTCACTCTCCTCCATTCAACTGTTGACCATGTCGAGGTACTCTCTTTAAATTTGACTTGGGACTGGCGCAACCAGTTTGTATCCTACCTGCAGGATGAGACAATCCTCCACGACAAAAAGGAGGCCAAGAAACCTCGGGTGCAAGCAACGCGTTATAGCCTAATAAATCACAATCTCTAGAAGAGAACGTTCGGCAGTCCCCTAGCTAAATGTCTCGAGCCACAACAAACAAGGAAAGTATTAGAAGAAGTGAAGGAAGGTCATTGTGTCACCCATACGAGAAACTGCGCCATTGTCCGATGCCTTATATGCGCCAGCCACTACTAGCCCACCATGAAGAAAGAGGCAGCGGACTATCTCCGAAAATGTGAACAATGCCAAAAATATACCAGGCGGAGGAACTCCTCCATTCGGTCAATTCGCCATAGTCATTCATAAAATAAGGAATGGATATAATTGGCTCTCTACCGGTGGGATGAGGAAAGGTATGCTTTATGTTAGTTTTAACTGATTATTTTTCTAAATGGGTTGAAGCAGATGTGTACGCACAAATACGCGAGCAAGAGGTAATCACAATCATATGGAAAAATATCATATGCCATTTCGGCATCCCCAAAGAAACCAGTTGTGATAATGGGCCCATGTTCATCGGCAAAAAGAAAACCAAATTCTTTAGGAAATGGCACATCAAGCGGATACTCTCCAACATATATCACCATACCGCTAATGGCCAAGCCGAGTCTTCCAACAAAAAATATTCAACATACTTAAAAAGAAGCTTGAAGAAGCCAAGGGGTTGTGGCCCGAATTATTACCCGAAGTATTATGGACGTACAGAACTACACCCAAATCCAGCATGTAAGAAACACCATGCTCACTGGTCTACGGGACTGATGCTGTCATACCTATCAATATCGGAGAACCAAGTTTGAGAAACTCCCAAACCAGTGGAGCAGACAACGATGACAGTAGGTTACAAGACCTAGACGAAGTTGAAGAACGAAGAGACATGGCCCATATAAGCATGGCCACCCAAAACCAGCAGGCAGAAAGATATTACAACAACAAAACATTGGTAAGACCGCTCAGAGTCGGCAACTACGTCCTCAAAGCCAAAGCATGGAATCGAAAGACCTGAAGTAGTGAATATTGGGAACCAATTGGGATGGAACATACAAAATCGTAGAAGCGGCAAACAAATGAGCATTCCAATTAGAGACAATGGAGGGAAAAACACTCTAAAACAAGTGGAACGTCGCCCACCTCAAACACTTCCATTTATAAAAAGGCATTTCCCTAATCTTACACTTTTTCCCCACTTCAAGTTTTATCCCAATGGAGTTTTCTTAGAAGGGTTTTAACAAGGCAGAAACAAGGATACCTGGTGGAATGAGAAGCGTAAGTTCACTATATCGGCCAACCGACACAGTCAGCAGGACAACAAAGTGAATGGACTACCATAGGATTACCTATTATTCTCTATTGTATGAACAAAATTCTCAATTATATGAAAACAATTCTCCATCGACTGAACGAAATCACCATTATACAAAAATGAAGTAGTCGACATTGGTTCCACCACTTTCGAACCACGATGAATACTACTTCGACAATAGCCGAGTAATATCTTTTAGGACCCAAATCCCAAACGCGGTCGTGATTGCACCTTTCGTGAAGAAAACGCCAACCAACAAAACAAATTCTTTCTTTTTAATAGTTATTTAACAGTTATTTAACCTTTATAAAGTTAAAACTTGAGTAGCCTAATCAAAAGTGCGGAAAATAATAGGGAACCATCCTGGCACAGCCCGACATCGGGGTGTCACTAGTCATGAGCCACTACAAAGTTCATTAAAGTACTACAAGTCCAAAAATTGGAACAAAGTCTGAATGTAACATGAACAACATAAAATAAGGGACAGGATCGGGTGCGGCGGACGCTAGCAGTAACCAGGCTCTACTATGATAACAAATCTTCAATCAGCCGAAAGCCGCTACTGGGAGGGCAATTACCTGCAACTGCACACGTGGTGCAGAGAGTAAAGTAAGTACTTCCAACTCAGTGTTAATAAGTGTAAATAATACTGAGCCGTAAAAAATCACGTAAGAGCACTCCATTATGCTATATAGAACAGTACAACCCTTTTAGAAACAAAAAATCATGAAAATCCTTTAGAAAATATGTGTTTCAGTTTAAAAACCTCTTTTGAATATATCCTTTTTCCAACAGTTAAGCAACTAAATGCGGAACAGGTAGTGCAAGTCAGCACAAAAGTCAGCCCCTTGGGCACAAACAAGTATGCATAATTAAGCTCACAAACTCGCCTTACATGCAATATTCTTATTCCTGGTCAGCCATTGTTACTTGACTCGTTTACATCATACATTGTCACTGTTACCACCGTCTCAAATTTATCATCTTTAAAAGTGATAAGACAATATGAGTACAATAAATAAATATCTCAAGAAATAACACAACAACAAAAAATGCACAAAAGCATAAATGCAATGCAATGCATATGACGGTACACTCTGGTACCCACTGCAGCGTGCAGTCCAATCCATTTAACATAGATGACACTCACTGGGGTGTGTACAAACTCTGGAGAGGCTCCTACAACCCAAGCGCAATATCAGCCATGTCTTGGCTTCAAACAGGCTCTCGGCCTCAATATCAATATATCATTGTTGTGGCGTACATCCCAAGCCATCCATATAATCAGAAATCACTATAAACTATTGCGGTGCGCAACTCAATCCATGCTCTGTCCAAATATGCACATACGCCACTTGGGCATATTTTAAAATGACAGTTCTCATCTCAAACGACAATAAAATATTGTTCAAGTTTTTCAAATCTTAGAAAAATAGCTGAGTTTGCAAAAACGTATTAAACCTTGGACTGAGACCTAATGATATGCAAAGTAGTGCAAAAATAGTGATATCAATCCGTGAAAGATTCAAATAACCGGCGCAAAGCCCAAAACATAGCAATCAGCCCAAATCATAATAGTATTAAGTAAATTGTAGTCAATTACGCAGTAAAATAAACAACCGAGATGGACCAAGTCACGATCCCCAGCGGTGCTCTACCCCACGCTTATATCTTGCATGCAAGTCTCCTCTATACAACACTATGATGTGCAAATCCGTTGTTTCAAACCTTCGAGATATCATTTATAAGTATTATTCACCTCGAACCTATGAAATTCCTCGCTCGAGATGCCTTTGCCCCTCGAATCGGCCTTCAGGTGCGTCAAATCTAACTAAAATCAGAGTGAATACATCAGAATATGTCAATGGGACAACACTCAATCAAAAACAATTGAAATATAGCAAAATCTCGATACTGGCAAAACCCGAGCCCCGGGCCCGCTTTTCGAAATCAAGAAAACTTTACATCAAAATGATCCTTATCTCGCCACGAGTATATACATATCAAACTCACAAGAATCGGAGTCCATTTGACCCCTCAAATCATCAATTTTAGCTCTCTTAAGTTTCAAGCCCTAACGTCCATTTTAGCATTTAATCCCTTGAATTTCAGTGTTCAATCCACGATTTTACACTATATAAACAAAATCCGAGTCTAATAGTTCATACCTTATGAAGCCCCTTCGAATTCTCTTTAAAATCTCCCAAGAAAACGACTAAGCCGAAGTCCAAAATATTTTTCTCCTCTTTCAAATTCGTGAACCACTGTTCACTTAAACCCAGATCATTTTTTCGCTTCTGCGGTTAATATGCCGCACCTGCTGTCACCGCGTATGCGACCAAATGATCGCTTCTGCAATCTCACATAAATTCCCCCGGACTGCTTAAGCGGTCTAGAACCGCTTCTACGATCGCCGCATTTGTGGATCCACGTCCGCTTCTATGGAAAACCCTGATCCCTCAAGGACCACTTCAGCGACCAATTTGCCGCATCTGTGGAACCGCTTATGTGGTCCCTTTTTTTTCAAATGCGGAAATGATAGAACCAAAATACTTCAAACATGAAACAAACTCTGTATTCTCTATTTAACCACCCGAATTCAGCCCGAGGCCTCCAGGACCTCAACCAAAAGCACATACATGATCTATTACTCTCTTCAAACTTGCTCGAATCATCAAATCACCATCTTAACATAAAAATCATCAAATGTCCTCTAATCAAAGACTATGTTCAACCAAAACATCTGAAACTTGCATTCGATCAAAACCCCGACCAAATGATATCTGAATGACCTGAAAATTTGCACACATATCCAAAATCACCTAACGAAACTACAAAAAATACCGGAATACCATTCCGACCCTCAGATCAAATTCTCACTCATCAATCAGAATTTTTCAAAATGCTAACTTTGCCCATTCAATCTTAATTCTACAAAGAGCCTCGAAAATTACTTCCAATTGCACTCCTAAGTCACAAATCATCCCCCGAAGCTAACCGATTCATCGGAAACCCATTCTGAGCCCTCTCACTCACAAGTCAACGTTTGGTTGACTATTCCAAACCAACCTTTCCTAAAGAGACTAAGTGTCTCATTTCTTTTCAAAACTATTACAAATCAACTCTCACACACCACATACCGATAATGAAATATGAAGACACTATAAATGGGGAAAACGAAGCAACAACACATAAGACGACGGGTCGGGTCGTCATATCCTCCCCAAATTAAATAATCTCTCATCCTCGGTTCCCAGAGTTGTACTAGAAGGCAACCAATAAATCAATGACCTTACCAAGCATACACCCGGGGTGATCCCACATCACCCTAACTCACATAGGTCAGATAATACAACACAACTGAAATTTTACAGTCCATTTAGACCTTAAATTGTATAACCACATTGCACTTACGAAATCATACCCAAAATAAACCCGAACCAACTGTAATTACTCACACCTGCAACCTCAGGGGAATTCATACAACATACTACATAATCCAACACTCGAAATGATAGTCTCTATTCGCAGCAGTTGCCCACAATACTCAATTACCGATAAGAACCTCTTATTAGTTAAAGTCTTATTCCAACACTTCCATATACTTCCAAAGATAATTAAAACACGCAATAAACTGCAAAAATTCCTCAGATCAATCATACGTGAAGCCAGTTCCCTTGTGACCAATGCCACAACAAATTTTCGGACCAGACATCAATTTTATCCTTCTCCCAAGCTGAAATCACATCTGATCGAATTCATTAATGACTCCAATGATCACCTCGAAACCACCACACCACTCTGGGGATATGACACCTCAACACAGGCCTAAGCCACAACTTTCATAATGCATGAACCAATGAGAAACAATCTGAACATACTCAAATCATGACAATTGACTCAAACAAAAGAGTGGTACCTCAAGCTCATCAGTAGCATTACAACACTAAGCTGAGACCCCGCCTCACAACATAGAAATAGAGTACCTGAATCTTCCTTAAAAGGTCATAACTTCACGTGGCCTCGCCACAACGCGCAATTCTATCCAAACATTATTACACATGAAGCACCTCAAGTCACCATGCTCGAATGGATATCTGGAACCCAAAAAAATCATTATACCCATGATGAAGCAAGTAATATACACCATATGATCCTGAAAGGACACAAGCGGTGTGCCATTCGCCGAGCAATACCCAATGTGAACTTTCCTTAGAAACCAGGAAACAAGGCATATAAGACAGCATATGGAAAACTATTCCTATCATCACACTGTTGCTGTGTGCAACCCGACCTAGATAACATACTCATGGCGGCGTGCCACCCGATCCACATATACTCATGACGGCGTGTCATCTGATCTACATATACTCATGGCGGCGTGCTACCCAATCCATATATATATATATATATATATATATCACATAAAGAGATGCACATTGAGCCAAATTTGCTCATTACAACAAGATACCGAGCACCGGTCGTAAGCATACTGAGTGCATACAATATCTATATATAGCGTTATAAGCTACAAAACTCAAGCGCAACTGAGGTTTTTCCTCTCAACTACCACTATGAATCCCGATAGCTCCAAACCATATATGCCCATATTCCGTAAATCATAACGTCTCGCAATGCAGTAAACAACTCATAGATATCTCCAGATAGCTGATATGCTTAACAACAGTCGAGTCAACCTATCCCTCGACAACACAGATACCAAGTTTGTCACGCCCCAAATCGAGGGACATGACCGGCGCCTGACCGGGTTGCCCCAGTCAAGCGGACCTAGGTGCCTTTCATTCCCACGAGTTAACCCTGTGTTGATTGTTTCTCATTAACCAAATATTTTACCAATAATGACTGATTTCATAATGCATAAACATAACCATGTGATTGATTCACTAACAAGTTCATAATTTATATTTACAACGCCCAATACATATACATAGGCCACAATCCCACAGTTTACATGTCTATGGAGCCTCTAGGATACAAAAAGGGAAATACAATACTTGCCGGTAACAAGGCTCCGGCTATACCTTACAAAACCAAAATGAAATCTAAACCGAGTGGCATGAACCACACAAGGCCCCGAGGAAGAAAGGGGCTCACCAAAACGGGCAGTGGAAGGAGAAGGATACTACTGCCGATGAGTTGAAGTGACTGCTACTGATCCACCTACAATCATGACACGAATGTAGCGCCCCCGGCAAAAGGGACGTCAGTACACTTGAATTGTACTGGTATGTATGGACAAACTTTGTCCCAAGTAAACTCAAGCCATTAAATTACATCAACAATTAATTAAGCCAGCCGACCATGTTTCCACATTTTCCTCATTTCAAATAATTCTCACACAAAGCACTTTCTACGATCAACCAATTTAACAATAACCAATCAATCACGTAAAGCACAAGTAGTCAAACAAAGGGGCAATCAGTGCCCCGCAGGTTGCAAACTCTCCTGCTGTCTCCTTTCACAATTTCACATTATTGATTTTTGTATCAATTTTCAATAGCGATTTCGATCGCTTTCCATCCTTATTGCCCCTGACCACCCTTATTACCTCGGCCACCCTTATCACCCCAACCCACACCTTATTTCCCCACGTTGCGGCGCGCAACACGACTCCGCCTTACAGTTGAAAACACAACAATTTCAAACAGCAGATAAGGTACTACACACAATTTCAACAAGTTCAAATAAGCAACTTACACATTGGTTCATGTTCTCAATTTCTTCTCAAGCCAATATCAAAAACCAAGTTACAAGTATTCCAAAATCGAAAATGCCCACATAATCACGTTCAACAATTTACCACAATTAAGGTGTTTCAAATTCCTTCCACAATAAGCCAAATATGCCATCACAATGGTTGTTCCCAATTCTTTACCAATCTCGATTACCTTTTTATCTTTCAATTCATATTTCATACCACACCACACGTAGTTCAACATCAATCAAATGCTCAACAAGGAAATCAAAGAATTACGTAAAATTTCTCAATTTGACACATGCCAGAACAATTCGCACACATTTGGGCGATTTTACAAGAATCAAAATTAGCCATACATACCTGGTGATGAGTTTTCTTCCGTTAACTTCCTACTTTATGCTTACCCACGCTATCTTACTCTTGCCAACCTTGTTCTTGAAGACTCTTACTTCTACTCACTTCTTTTTACTAAAAATCAAGTTCAATAATCATGCATGAGTGTAAAAATTCTATTTTTAAAAGCTATTATATGCAAACCTCTCTTTACCCAATTAAAACTGAAAATCAAAGTAAATAGTTAGGGTTTTTACCATGAAAAGATTGGGGAAGTTGAATCCTTGCCCTAAGATCCCTTGGAATTAAGATGGTTGGAACAATCTTTGAAGATGAAAGATTTCTCTCTCTAAAAACCCTCTCTTCTCTCTCTAATTTTGGTAAGATGATATGATAAAATGAAGAAGAAGTGTGTTATATTAAAGAAGAGATCGGGTCAAAATGTTACAAAAATGTGGGCCGGGGTCAATTATGCGGTGCACTATGCGACCGCAGAATCAACATGCGGTCCGCATAGTGACCACAGAATTGCCCCAATTTTTTACACAGGTTCTGTTAAGGAATGCGGCCAGAATGCGGTCCGCATGCTTGATCTGCGGTCGCAAAGTGCACCGCAGATTTGACATGCGATCGCATATCGACCGCACTTTTGACACGATTTTGGGAAACTCTCCTGGAACGTTTTGCGGCAAGAATGCGGTCCGCATGTCAGGTTTGCGATCGCATTCTTGACCACATATTGGACACTTTTCGGAAAAATTAATTCTCTATATTATTCGGACCATGACACCACAGCTACTAGGTTTTATGCACAAAATTTTTACGGGGCCTTACACAACCAAGTCAACTCATACAGGAACATGCATTCGAAAAGTCTTTTAATGCCGGAAGTGGCTAAATAATAGCAACCTCTAGACTAACATCCATCATGAAGTCTCAATTAGGAAAAGAAATCCTTCCCAGCCGTCCGATGGGTCTTTAAAAAGATAAACCACTCCACAAAAACATAGCTCAATGCACCTCGCCACTCATACTGTGGCGTTTCCAGCATAGCCCATAACACAATAGTCCAGAATTAATCTAAACCTAAGACAACCAGTCTGTACTTCAATATCACATCCAAAATCCAACATACCATCAATGAAAGATTCACTCGGCATCTAATTCGTAATAGCCGCTAACGATACCAATACACACGATCCACCACCACTACATAGTTGGTACATGATAAATCCCTGTCTCTATCTCCATATAGCACACAGATAATTGTACCTGATCCCAAATTATACCGTATAAGTACATATTACATCTCAAGTACCCAATCAGTTTTTAAAAGATATTCTAAAATTCTCCTGTGCCATCAACCAACTCAGACATCAGCAGTCGATCTAATAAGAAACACCATAATTCTAATGCAGTATCATTAGTTTACATCACCTTGCCCTTTTTACAGAACTTATACCCCCATCAAATCTCTCATATTCAGTAGTACTATTTGCTTGATTACTTGAGGCTACTTGTGGCCTCAAAATTTTACGAACTTTTTCTTCAGAACTAAACTGCTACTCATTTAGTTAAGACCCTCGGTCAATCCTATCTAGAAGAAGAATCAGTATATATTCCATGCTTCACTAACCCATAGAAAACATATACATCTTCGAACCACGGTAAAACTCAACAAGAGCTCTCTTCCAATTCAATCTATAAACTACTTTCTGATTTATCATCAACATGATATTTGTCCATCGATGTTGTATCACAATGCTTGCATTTAGGCCTACCACACGAGACTCGAATATAAGACCACACTATCTAAGGCCCATAGGATACCGAATACTCTCTCGGCAGTTCACAGAAATACCACCTTCCAGAATACTTCACTTTGAAGAATATCCGGCAAACCCAAATTCGCTGCTATTACTTTCTAGATACTGATACATAGGATCCCATAATTAACATAAAGTACCACGAGTCTTGATCTTTTCTAATAAAACATAGTCTCTAAGCACATACACAACCTTAAGACACCTGATTATTACATGCCAAAATTTGAACCCAATAAAACCATTCTCGAAGGTCATTCACTCTTATACAACTGTGAATTACCTGACTTAACGAATAGAATGACTCGTGCCTTATTATCACTCTAACACCGCAGAACATGATCCCATACAAATATATAGAACCATCTTCCTTCTCCATATACTGAGCATTCTTTTTCAACAATAGCTCAAGATATCCTAGTATATTCTCACATCTACGAAGCACCATATAACCTTTGTCAAAAATTTCGCTTCACTCGTGCCATCATCACCTAAATTTCTTACTAGAACTGATTCGCCAGTATGCCTGAATCGGAGTCAATACATCACCTAACTGTGCAATCACCTAATCATTAGCAACCTCCCCAACTTGGCTTAAAGCCATATATCAAGACACACTTAACAGCTCATATCACTTACTCTAATCATGCCACAATATCATAGTGGGATTAAACTCAAATCATGTACAAGTTTGTGAAAATACAGATCATCTAGTTCTGATATCCTCGGTATACCTCGCACTCATCCCCAAGTCGGTCGAGTCCACTCCCTAGGGAGACCCAAATTTATTAATTTCCAACACGTACTCTTCAATCACATATGAGATCTTCCATCAATATACATAAGAATCATACCACTTAAGAACACTCAGCACGAAATAACCTACCTGTTTCACCTCAATTTAGTACTTCAGTATATCTTTCACTATCATATACGTTACATAGTCATTAGTCTTCCTGAGTTTGAACTTATACCGCCACGCGTATTGCATTTTTCTTTCCAACTAGGAGATAAAAGAATATTTTTCATGCGCCCATAATTCGGGGCTACACAATAGATCGCAATCAGAAACGAACACTTAATAGTTCATCTATTATCCAGCATACTATTTCGTCGCTACCATGCCATATAGATATATCTCGCAACACTAACATAATCATCACATGGATATCCAACCACCATCCTGGCTAATAAGGACAATACCGAACACATAAGTTCAAAACTTTTGCTTACACAATTAGCACCTCGGTGCTCAACCATAGAGAAAGATTCGGCCTCAAGCCCTCCAGACTGGCCCAACATACTCACGAAGATCACATCTCGCCCTTCGATCCGGGTATCACAATCCATCAAGGAAAATCTGATGATGAGCGCTCACTTGCACATACATACGTGTGGAAGGAATTTCAGGAGTTATATCTCAAGCTGGATCAAGTACGCACGATAAGAATTCCAAGAATTGGAAGTGTTCCTAAAGGTTCTGCAGCCTCTCGAGGATAAATGCAGATTTCTCCGTACCAATCCTCGGGACTCTACTAAACCTGCTCTTGACTCGTGAGACCTAGTAACCTAGGCTCTGATACCAACTTATCACGACCTAGGACAGCCAATGTGATTTTACAGCCAACTTATCACGACCTAGAATTAGTTATTTTATAGTTCGAATATGAATTAATGATATTAATCAATGTAAATTCTACGCATTCCTAACATATTATTCGGACCATGACACCACAGCTACTAGGTTTTATGCACAAAATTTTTACGGGGCCTTACATCCTCCCCCCTTAAGATCATTCGTCCTCGAATGAGGATTTTGAAATAAATGAGTTGGTTTTGAAAGACATGATATGCAACCATCAAAATTTTGACTAACTCTTATATTTTAGAAAAATTTCGCCGGAGTTTCCTTTGTATTATGGACATATCCACCTGTCAGAGGGCCCCCAAAACACATTACCAAACAACAATGCACAAATACAACACTTTTCACAACTGGTATACACTTTCTTACCTCAACGAATGCACATATTCTATCACATTGTTACAATTGCACAAAAATTAGTCACTTCGATGAATTCTTACCTTATTTAACCAATTTAACACGTAAATCTTTATAAGGCTTTCATTTATCAAGAACGATTCAAGTGACCCAAGGTAACAACACACTTAACTCATTACAAAATGAAGGGGACATTACTAATACTAAGAGGGAAACAACATAGGCAAGATGACAGTTACTAGGAGTAGGAGGGTCACCTAATTTCTTCTAGGCTTGATCAAACAAATGGGGGTACTTTTCTTTCATCTCTTTTTCTGCTTCCATGTGGCCTCCTCAACTTGTTGACTTCGCCACAATACTTTAACAGAGGCAACTTCCTTATTTCTCAACTTACGGACTTGCCTATCAAGAATGGCAACTGGAACTTCTTCATATGACAAATCTTCATTAACCTCTATAGCTTCGACTGGCATGATGGTGGATGAATCTCCAATCACTTTCTTCAACATGGACACATGGAATACCGGGTGCACTGATGACATCTCAGGAGGCAACTCTAGCCTATAAGCAACTTGACCAATCCTTTGAACGATCCGATATGGTCGGACATACCTAGGACTCAATTTCCCTTTCTTTCCGAATCGCATGACTCCCTTCATAGGAGATACCCTTAAGAACACCCAATCATCAACTTGAAACTCCAAATCCCTTCGGCGAACGTCTGCATACGACTTTTGACGACTCTGTGCTGTTTTCATTCTCTCCTGAATAACCTTGACCTTTTCCATAGCTTCGTACACCATATCTGGCCCTAGCAATTCCGCTTCACCTACCTCGAACCACCCGATTGGCGATCTACATCTTCTCCCGTACAATGCCTCAAACGGGGCCATCTGAATGCTAGCATGATAGCTGTTATTGTAAGCAAATTCTATCAGTGGCAAGTGTTCATCCCAATTACCTTTAAAATCTAAGACACAAGCCCGCAACATATCTTCGAGCGTCTGAATGGTCCGCTCGGCCTGACCATCGGTCTGTGGATGGAAAGCTGTGCTGAGATTCACCTGAGTTCCCAAACCTTGCTGAAACTTCTTCCAAAAGTTAGATGTGAACTGAGCCCCGTGATCTGAGATGATAGGAAGTGGAGTGCCATGAAGCCTTACTATCTCTTTGATGTACAATGTTGCATATTTTTCCGCAGTATCAGTGGACTTGACAGGCAGGAAGTGAGCTGATTTGGTGAGTCGATCTACTATCACCCATACTGAATCGAACTTACGCTGAGTGCGAGGTAACCCCACCAAAAAATCCATATTGATCATCTCCCATTTCCACCTTGGTATTTCTATAAGCTGAGTTAATCCACCAGGCCGTTGATGCTCGGCCTTCACTTGTTGACAGTTCGGACATTTAGCTACAAAGACTGCCACATCCCTTTTCATACCGTTCCACCAATAAATCTCCTTGAGATCGTGATACATTTTCGTTGAACCAGGGTGCACAGAATACCTGGAAGTATGAGCCTCTGCCATCACTCTTTCCCGAAGCTCGTCCACATCCGGAACACATAGCCTATCTTCACACCGCAATACACCATATTCGCTGCTGAGTACAAATGCTGAGGTCTTGTCATTCATGACTTCTTCCTTCACCCGAACCAATGCTGGATCCATGAACTTTTTTTCCGTGATTTCCGCGACCAATGATGATTCTGCTCCATTATGCACCAAGATATCCCCCTCGTCCGACGCCGAAATACGAACCCCCAAGCTGGCTAATTGGTAGACCTCTCGAGCCAGGGGTCTCTGATCCACACCCAAATGAGCCAAACTACCCATGGATTTTCGACTAAGAGCGTCGGCTACCACATTTGCCTTCCTTGGATGGTACAATATGTCCATATCATAGTCCTTGAGTAGTTCTAACCACCGCCGCTGTCTCAGATTCAGCTCTTTCTGCTTGAACAAATACTGGAGGCTCTTGTGGTCCGAAAACACATCTACATGAACCCCATAAAGATAGTGTCGCCATATTTTCAAGGCAAACACAACAGCTGCAAGTTCCAAATCATGCGTCGGATAATTCTTCTCATGGTTCTTGAGTTGTCCTGGAAGCATAAGCTATAACCTTTCCGTGCTGCATCAATACACATCCCAAACCGACTCTGGAGGCATCACAATAGACTAAAAATCCCTCTGTGCCTTCTGGCAAGGCCAATACGGGTGCCGAGGTCAATCTTGACTTCAATTCTTGGAAACTTTTCTCACATGCTTCGGACCACTGGAACTTAACTGCTTTCTTGCGTCAATTTAGTCAATGGGGAGGCGAGGGTTGAGAATCCCTCTACAAACCTCCGATAGTACCCTGCCAGACCCAAAAAGCTGCGAATCTCTGTCGGGGTCGTGGGTCTAGGCCAATCTTTCACTGCCGCAATCTTCTGAGGATCCACCATAATTCCCTCATTGGAAATAACATGCCCTAGAAAAGCTACGGACTCCAACCAAAACTCACATTTTGAGAACTTGGCATACAATTGATGCTTGAAGAAGGGTCTGCAATGCTGCTCTGAGGTGAACGGCATGATCTTCCCTGCTCCGAGAGTAGATGAGAATATCGTCAATGAATACAATGACAAAGGAATCTAGGAATGGCTTGAAAACCCGATTCATAAGGTCCATGAAAGCTGCTGGGGCGTTGGTTAGCCCAAAAGACATAACCAAAAACTCAAAGTGACCATAACGAGTTCTGAAGGCGGTTTTAGGAATATCCTGCTCCCTGATTTTCAACTGGTGGTACCCGGACCGTAAATCAATCTTTGAGAAGAACCTCGCTCCCTGCAATTGGTCAAACGGATCATCCACTCGAGGCAATGGATATTTATTCTTAATGGTGACTTTGTTAAGCTGCCGATAATCAATACATATTCGAAGTGACCCATCCTTCTTTCTGACAAAGAGAACCGGAGCACCCCATGGCGACACACTCGGTCGTATGAACCCTTTCTCTAATAAATCCCTGAGCTGCTCCTTTAACTCCCTTAACTCTGCTGGCGCCATTCTGTAAGGTGGAATGGATATTTGCTGAGTATCTGGCAATACATCAATTCCGAAATCAATCTCCCTATCCGGCGGGATGCCTGGAAGCTCATCTGGAAACACTTTAGGAAATTCATTCACAATTGGCATGGACTCGAGGGTAGGCACCTCCGAGGTGGTGTCCGTTACCCGAACCAAGTGATAGATACACCCCTTCTTAATCATCTTCAAAGCCTTAAGGTAGGAAATAAACCTACCCCTAGGCACCACACCATTTCCTCTCCATTCAATGACTGGCTCGTTAGGGAACTCGAGCCTCACAACTCTCGTCCGACAGTCAAGCTTGGGAAAGCACGAATAGAGCCAATACATCCCCATAATTACATCAAAATCTACCATCCCAAGCTCAATAAGATCGGCTGTGGTATCACGACCACCCACCGTAACAACACAATTTCTATAGACTCGTGAGGCTGTAATAGAATCACCGATTGGAGTCGACACAGAGAACGGCTCATGAAGCTGTTCGGGTTCTATCCCAAAACATGAAGCAATGAATGGAGTAACATAAGACAAGGAGGACCCCGGATCAATAAGGGCATAGCAATCGATAGTCTGAACAGACAGGATACCTGTAACAACATCTGGAGAAGCCTCGGCATTTTGGCGGCCACTCAATGCATAGAATCGGCTAGGTCCACCCCTACCACGAGCTCCACCCCTAGCTGCACCACGCCTTGCTGATGCTGGAGTACGCGCTGATGATGTAGCAGCTGAAGAACCGGATGACTGAGCAGATCCCCTACCTATACCCTGACGGGGTGCACGGCGGTCCCGCTGAATGTGACCTCTCACCCCGCACCCGAAGCACACTGGAAGGTCAAGGTAGCAAGTTTTCGTATGAAATCTCCCACACTTGGGGCATGTAGGTCTCCCCTGCTGCTGGGATCTCACCCCAGGATGACCAGACTGATGAGACCTCCTGCTGCCAGGTCTCGAGTGACGACCCAAAGGGTCATCACTTATTTAATTAATCATTTCGAGCTTCTGAGGCCTTGAAAACCTCATTCTATGTTACCTCGATTTACGTGCACGATCCGAGCATGTAGCCGGAAGATTTTGTGATAGAAAATATGAATTCTATGAGAAATTTGGATAAAACTGATATTAATATTGATATGGTTGACGTCGGTCAACATTTTTGGTAAACGGATCCGGACCCGAGATTGGATGGTCCCGGGAGGTCCGTAGGAAAATATGGGACTTGGACATGTGTCCGGAGTCGAATTCCGAGGCCTAGAGCCCAAGTTATGAATTTTTATGTGAAATTGTTTTTGATGTAATTATTAAAGGGAATAAATTAATTGACCTTGGTATCGGGCTCGTATTTTGGTTCCGACGCCCGGTACAAGTCTTAAATATTATATATGTGATTTATGTAAAGTTTGGTGACATTTGGATGTCGTTTGAGATGTTTTGGACCTTGAGTCCCAAGTTTGAAAGTTTTGAAAACTAAAGGTATGAAAATCATGCATTTGAGGCTTGATTTGATGAAAACGAGGTGATATTGGCGATGTGATCGCACGAACAAGTTCATAATGTGTTTTTGAGGTTATGTACATGTTTGGTTTGGAGCCCGGGGGCTCGGGTAAAGATTTGATAGGCCGTTGGATGAAACTCTGAATTTTTGAACTGCTGGTTTTTCACCCAGCTGTTGGCTTCGCAATTGCGAAGTTTTCTCGCAAATGCGAAGGGGGACAGGCTCGCAAATGCGAACATTCATCGCAAATGCGAAGCCCCCTTTGGCCCAGCCTTGTTCGCAAATGCAAACAATTGTTCGCATTTGCGAAGGTCCCCAATGCCAGCCTATGTTCGCAAATGCGAACAAAAGTTCGCAAATGCGAACATTCCCCAACACTGCCTTGGTTCGCAAATGCGAACCATTGTTTATACAGCATGTGTTCGCAAATGCGAACATTAGTTCGCAAATGCGATGGGTTCGCAATTGCGAACAAAAGTTCGCAAATGCGAACTTCCCATCCTTAGCTTATTTTTCAAACTCCAGAAATTGGTCGGGGTTCGCAATTGCGAACCCGTGTTCGCAAATGCGAACACAGAGACCTGAAAAACACGAATTTCAGTCATTTCTTCACATTTTACAAAACCAAAACACCCATTTGCGATTCTTCAAGGATTTCTTCTTCATCAAAACGATTGTAAGTCACTTTTTACTTAATTCATTCAATTCCTAACATCATTAAACATGTTTTTCATAAGAAATCAATGATTTTCATGGTAGAATTCTTGTTTTTGTTAGAAAATAGGGTTTTTCATAAATTGGGGAATTGGACCTCGAATTGAGGTCCGATTTTGAAACAAATTATATACATGAACTCGTGGGGGGATGGGTAACCGGATTTTGGTCCTAACCCCGAATTCCGACCATGTGGGCCCGGGGTTGAAATTCACTATTCATGGCGCAGAATGTTGTAAAAGTTGTATTTGGTATTAAGAAGTAGTTTGTTGAGTTGAATTGATGATACTAAATCAATTGTGTATAGATACGGTTGGATTGGAGCCAAATTGAAAGAAAAGACATTCCCACGGATTGAATTGTTCATAAGCATTCGAGGTAAGTGTTTGTTCTATCCTAGCTTGAGGGAATAGGATTATGTGTTATGTGTTATGTGATCGAGGGCTGTGTATGGGCTGTGGTGATGAGCATCCATACACTGGCGTCTAGTATGACCGTGAGTCGTTGGGAAAATGATTATTTTGATATATATTACAGATGAATTGTAATTGTTCTCCCTTGTTGGGACTTGTTGTGAAGATAAGTATTGATTGCCCTTGATGGGACGGTTTATGAATTATTGTTTCTTTCTTTGCCCTTAACTGTGATTGTTATTTGGGTGAGGAAGAGTGATAATGCACGAAGGGTAATGCCGTGCCATGTTTATTTATTTATGCACGAAGGTTAATGCCGTGCCATGTTTATTATTGATTATGCACGAAGGATCATGCCGTGCCCTATTATTGATTATGCACGAAGGATCATGCCGTGCCCTATTATTGATTATGCACGAAGGATCATGCCGTGCCCTATTATTGATTATGCACGAAGGATCATGCCGTGCCCCTATTATTGAACCATGTACGAAGGATCATGCCGTACTATGGATGTGAGGATGAGAGTAAAAGCACGAAGGGTGATGCCGTGCAACTGCTTGCTATTTCTTGAAGTGATATTACTTGTGTTTACATTATACTTTGCTTTTCCTTGTGAAATTATTAACTGTGATTAATTGTTGAATTCTTTATGGTATTTATTATTGTGTTAATACTTGATTATTTCTTGTTATTTTGTGGTACACACATATATATATTGAATTGCACAGGTTTATGTGAGTGTCTGGTCCTAGGCTTGTCACTACTTCGCCGGGATATGCCAGGCACTTACCAGCACATGGGGTCGGTTGTGCTGATGCTACACTTCTGTGCGTTTTTGCACAGGTCCAGGTTACGATCAAGAGCAGCAGCAGCAGCGGTAAATTGATTGCGTGGGAGTTGATCACATTTGAGACCGAGGTAGCTTGCAGACGTCCGCAGGCCCGGCGTCTCTCTCTTTATTTATGTTATTAACTGTAGTCTCTTTGTTCCGAGACAAACAGAAATTATGTTATATTTCCTTCAGACTTTTATGTGTAGTATTCCATAGTAGTTCGTGAGTTGGTGACTCCACGTCTTGGGTAGAGGATTTTAGTATGATTTTCACCTTGTGATTTTTTATTTCCATTTCGATAAAGTATTCCGCATTTGTTTAATTAAAATTGTGTTAAAAACAGGATAGTATGAATACAGTGGCTTGCCTAGTTACCACTTACCAGCACATGGGGTCGATTGTGCTGATATTACACTTCTGTGCGTTTTTGCACACAGGTCCAGGTTACGATCAAGAGCAGCAGCAGCAGCAGTAAATTGATTGCGTGGGAGTTGATCACATTTGAGACCGAGGTAGCTTGCAGACGTCCGCAGGCCCGGCGTCTCTCTCTTTATTTATGTTATTAGCTGTAGTCTCTTTGTTTCGAGACAAACAGAATTATGTTATATTTCCTTCAGACTTTTATGTGTAGTATTCCATAGTAGTTCGTGAGTTGGTGACTCCACGTCTTGGGTAGAGGATTTTAGTATGATTTTCACCTTGTGATTTTTTATTTCCATTTCGATAAAGTATTCCGCATTTGTTTAATTAAAATTGTGTTAAAAACAGGATAGTATGAATACAGTGGCTTGCCTAGTTACCACGAGTAGGCGCCATCACGATCCCGATGTTGGGAAAAAAATCCGGGTCGTGACAAGTTGGTATCAGAGCTCTAGGTTACATAGGTCTCACCACTCACGAACAAGCTTAGTAGAGTTTGAGAGGTAGGTACGGAGACGTCTATACTTGTCCTCCAGAGTCTATTGAGTTAGGAAAGAGTCTCTCATTTGTTCTTTCTTGTCGTGCGACTTGCTCCTCAAATACTGATTGAATTTCTATTCTGTCCTTTCGCAGATGGTAAGGACACGCACTTCTTCGTCCGCCGACCAGCAGCCTGAGCCCCAGACAGCTCCTGTGAGGGGCAGGGGTCGAGGCCGTATATCAGAGGCCGTGGTAGGGGTAGAGCTCAGCCCCAAGCAGCTACCCTAGAGGTGGAGCCCCATATTGAGATTGACGAGGAGGTTCCGGTTCCAGCAGCTCTAGTGGGCCCGGCTCAGGTCCCAGGAGAGGCTTTAAGTACCCCGGATCTCCGGGATGCCTTGATCGGAATAGCGGGATTCATGGACAACATTGCCGGAGCGGGTTTATTATCGGTTGCCCCAGCCATTCTCAGGGTGGAGGAGGGGCCCGGACTCTGTTGCTCGTACTCCGGAGCCGGTGGCTCCTCAGCCTCAGCACCGGTAATTCGGCCGGCTGTGGCCACTCGGTCAGGTACCACGGCTCATGCGGTGATGGAACGGCCATGACTTCGATTCGTTATGGAGGCTTGATCGGTTCTCCAAGCTGTTTACCACTACATTCGGTGGAGCCGCATCAGAGGATCCTCAGGACTTTTTATTCGGTTGCCATGAGATCCTCGAAGACTATGGGGATTGTGGAGACAAACGAGTTGACTTCTGTACCTCCACTACGAGGATCCGCCAAGACTTGGTGGAGAGACTATTGCATGACTCGACCGGCGGGGTCCCCGAGCTTTATCATGGGACCGGTTTGCGGAACCATTTATGGAGAAGTTTCTCCCTGCTACTCGGAAGGATGTACTTCGGAGGCGAGTTTGAGCGCCTCCATCGGAGCACTATGACGGTTACACGGTATGAGACGATATTTATCGACTTGGCTCGTCATGCGGTGGTGATACTTCCCACGGAGCGGGAGAGGGTCCGCAAGTTTATAGATGGGCTTAATCATCCGATTAGACTCCGGATGGCTATGGGCGTGGGGAGTGACATATCATTTCAGGAGGCAGCCAATGCGGCACGCAGAGTTGAGATGGCTCTTGCTAGGGGAGGCGGTTATTCTTCAGATAAGAGGCCTCGTCATTCAGGCAGGTTTGGTGGTTCTTCCTCTGGTAGCAGAGAATCCTTTGATAGAGGCCGGTCCTCCAGGCCTTTTCATTCCGCCCTTCAGGCTTCACAGGGTGGATCAGGTGATCGTGGTTCTCGGGGGCATTATTCAGACCAGTCTCCTATTAATGCTCAGCCTCTTCAGAGTGTTCGTGGAGGCCATTCAGGTCGTCGGGGCCAGCAGCCCTATCAGTCTAAGAGTTGTTACGGTTGTGGTGACCCAGGTCATTTTATCAGGAATTGCCCTCTAGCAGCGGGCAACTCTCAGCAGCGAGGTCCTCGTCCTATGATTCAGGCCCCAGCTGACCCTCAGCCTGCCCAGCCAGCCAGAGGCGGGAGTAGAGATTATAGAGGAGGAGGTCGAGACCGTAGAGGTGGAGACCGTCCAGCGAGGGGTAGAGGTCAGCCAGTTGATGGTCGTCCTAGAGACGCAGCTCAGAGGGGAGGTGCAGATCCCCGATTCTATGCTTTACCAGCCGGGCCAGAGGCAGAGGCATCAGATGCTGTGATTACAGGTACTATTCTTGTGTGTGGCAGAGGTGCTTCGGTATTATTTGACCCTGGATCTACATATTCCTATGTGTCTTCCTACTTCGCACCGTATTTGGTTGTGCCCAGCTATGCTCTGGATATTCCAGTTTATGTGGCTACGCCAATGGGTGACTCTATTGTAGTCGATCGGGTGCATCGTTCGTGCGTAGTTATATTTGGGGGTCTTGAGACCCGTGTTGATCTGTTGCTCTTGGATATGGTAGATTTTGATGTCATATTGGGGATGGACTGGTTGTCCCCATACCATGCTATTCTTGATTGTCATGCTAAGACTGTCACCTTAGCCTTGCCAGAATCACCCCGATTAGAGTGGAAGGGTACCTCGAGCCACTCCGTTCGCACTGTTATTTCCTATGTTAAGGCTCGACGTATGGTCGAGAAGGGGTGTCTAGCTTATCTGGCTTATGTTCGTGATTCCAGCGCAGAAGTTCCTTCCATTGATTCGGTCCCTATTGCACGGGAGTTTCCTGAGGTTTTTCCTTCAGACCTGCCGGGCATGCCACCCGACAGGGATATTGACTTCTGTATTGATTTGGCACCGGGCACTCAGCCCATCTCTATTCCACCCTATCGTATGGCCCCGCCGGAGTTAAAGGAGTTGAAAGATCAGTTGCAGGACCTTCTTGAGAAGGGTTTTATCAGGCCCAGTGTTTCCCCCTAGGGAGCACCTGTATTATTTGTAAAGAAGAAGGATGGCTCGATGCGGATGTGTATTGATTACCGGCAGTTAAACAAGGTGACTATCAAAAATAAATATCCACTGCCGAGGATTGATGATTTGTTTGACCAACTCCAGGGAGCGAGGGTATTCTCTAAGATAGACTTGAGGTCGGGCTACCATCAGCTGAAGATCAGGGCGGCTGACATTCCTAAGACAGCCTTTCGCTCTAGATATGGGCATTATGAGTTCTTGGTCATGTCCTTCGGGTTGACCAATGCCCCAGCAGCATTCATGGAGTTGATGAATCGGGTATTCGGGCCTTACTTAGATCTGTTCGTGATAGTCTTCATAGATGACATCCTGGTGTACTCCCGCGGCCAGGAAGAGCACGAGCAGCACCTCGGAGTGGTTCTTCAGACTCTGAAAGATAACCGACTATATGCCAAATTTTCTAAATGTGAGTTACGGTTGAGTTCGGTAGCATTACATTGGTCACATTGTATCCGTGGAAGGTATTTAGGTAGACCCAAAGAAGATTGAGGCAGAGTCCAGAATTGGCCTCGACCAGCTTCAGTGAGCGAGATCCGGAGTTTCTTGGGGTTAGCAGGTTCCTACCGTCGATTTGTAGAGGGGTTTTCTTCTATTGCGGCCCGATGACCAGGTTGACCCGGAAGGGTGTCCAGTTTCGGTGGTCGGAGGAGTGTGAGGTGAGCTTTTAGAAGCTCGAGACGGCCTTGACCACCGCACCGGTATTGGTACTACCTACGGGTACGGGGCCTTATACGGTTTATTGTGACGCATCTCGTACGGGGCTTGGAGCGGTATTGATGCGGGATGGTAAGGTTATCGGCTTATGCTTCGAGGCGATTAAAGATACATGAGAAGAATTATCCGAGTTCATGATCTAGAGTTAGCGGCAGTGGTTCATGCCTTAAAGATCTGGAGGTCATTATCTATATGGTGTGACATGTGTGGTGTACACTGATCACAAAAGCCTACAGTACTTGTTCAAACAAAAGGAGTTGAATCTACGACAGCGGAGATGGTTAGAGTTGCTAAAAGACTATGATGTTACTATATTATATCACCCCAGGTAAGGCCAATGTGGTGGCCGATGCATTGAGTAGAAAGTATGCCAACATGGGTAGTCTTGCATATATTCCGGTCAATCAGAGACCATTAGCTCTAGATGTCCAGGCCTTAGCCAACCGGTTCGTGAGATTAGACATTTCTGAGCCTAGCAGGGTGTTAGCCTGCACGGTCGCTCGTTCTTCATTATTAGAGCGCATCCGTGAGAGGCAATTTGATGATCCTCGTTTGCGTGAGTTGAGAGATACAGTACAGCGGGGAGGTGCCACACAGGCAAACCTAGATGATGATGGGGTATTGAAATTGCAGGGTCGAGTTTGTGTGCCCAATGTCGAAGGAATTCGAGAGTTGATCTTAGCAGAGGCCCACAGTTCGCGGTATTCTATTCACCCAGGCGCCGCGAAGATGTACCAGGACTTGCGGCAGCACTATTGGTGGCGTAGAATGAAGAAAGATATCATTGCGTATGTCGCTCGGTGTCTAAATTGTCGGCAGGTGAAATATGAGCACCAGAGGCCTGGTGGTGTATTCCAGAGGATTGAGATTCCCGAGTGGAAATGGGAGCGGATCACTATGGACTTCGTTACTGGACTTCCTTTGACTCGGAGGAAATTTGATGCTATTTGGGTCATTGTTGATAGGCTGACCAAGTCAGCACTCTTTATTCCAGTACATGTCTCCTACTCGTCGGAGAGGTTAGCGGAGGTTTACATTAGGGAGATTGTTCGTCTACATGGGGTGCCGGTATCTATTATCTCCGATCGGGGTACGCGGTTTACCTCGCGGTTACGGAGAGCGGTTCGGCGGGAGTTAGGCACCCGAGGTTCGGTTGAGTACGGCATTTCATCCTCGGACGGATGGCCGGTCGGAGAGGACTATTCGGATTCTAGAGGACATGCTTCGAGCACTGTGTTATTGATTTCGGGGGCTCGTAGGACCAGTTTCTGCCATTAGCGAGTTCGCCTACAATAACGGTTACCAATCTAGCATCCAGATGGCCCGTATGAGGCGTTATATGGTAGGCGATGTCGATCGCCGGTTGGATGGTTTGAGCGGGAGAGGCTCGGTTGTTGGGTACGGACTTAGTTCGGGAGGCCTTAGATAAGGTCAAGACTATTCGGGAGAGATTGCGTTCAGCTCAGTCGAGGCAAAAGACTTATGCGGATCGTAAGGTTCGAGATGTAGATTTCATGGTTGGTGAACGAGTATTGCTCGAGTGTCGCCTATGAAGGGCGTGATGAGGTTTGGGAAGAAGGGAAAGCTTAGCCCTAGGTATATTGGTCCATTTGAGATTCTAGACGAGTGGGAGGGGTGGCTTACGGATTAGCTTTGCCGCCTAGCTTATCGGCCGTGCATCCGGTTTTTCATGTATCAATGCTTCGGAGATACCACGGCGATCCACACATGTGTTAGACTTCAGAGTCTTGTCCAATTGGACAATGATCTATCTTACGAGGAGGAGCGGTAGCTATTCTAGACCGGGGAGGTTCGATAGTTGAGGTCGAAGAGTTATCCTTCGTGCGCGTTCGGTGGAGAGGTCGGCCTCCCTGAGGCATCGACACGGGAGTCCGAGTCGATATGCGGAGCCGCTACCCACACTTGTTTCCTGACTCGGGTACTTCTTTCTTTGGTCCGTTCGAGGACGAACGGTTGTTTTAGAGGTGGAGATTGTGACGACCCAAAGGGTCATCACTTATTTAATTAATCATTTCGAGCTTCGAAGGCCTTGAAAACCTCATTCTATGTTGCCTCGATTTACGTGCACGATCCGAGCATGTAGCCGGAAGATTTTGTGATAGAAAATATGAATTCTATGAGAAATTTGGATAAAAATGATATTAATATTGATATGGTTGACTTCGGTCAACATTTTTGGTAAACGGATCCGGACCAGAGATTGGATGGTCCCGGGAGGTCCGTAGAAAAATATGGGACTTGGACATGCGTCCGGAGTCGAATTCCGAGGCCTAGAGCCCAAGTTATGAATTTTTATGTGAAATTGTTTTTGATGTAATTATTAAAGGGAATAAATTAATTGACCTTGGTATCGGGCTCGTATTTTGGTTCCGACGCCCGGTACAAGTCTTAAATATTATATATGTGATTTCTATAAAGTTTGGTGACATTTGGATGTCGTTTGAGATGTTTTGGACCTTGAGTCCCAAGTTTGAAAGTTTTGAAAACTAAAGGTATGAAAATCATGCATTTGAGGCTTGATTTGATGAAAACGAGGTGATATTGGCGATGTGATCGCACGAACAAGTTCATAATGTGTTTTTGAGGTTATGTACATGTTTGGTTTGGAGCCGGGGGGGCTCGGGTAAAGATTTGATAGGCCGTTGGATGAAACTCTGAATTTTTGAACTGCTGGTTTTTCACCCAGCTGTTGGCTTCGCAATTGCGAAGTTTTCTCGCAAATGCGAAGGGGGACAGGCTCGCAAATGCGAACATTCATTGCAAATGCGAAGCCCCTTTGGCCCAGCCTTGTTCGCAAATGCGAACAATTGTTCGTATTTGCGAAGGTCCCCACTGCCAGCCTATGTTCGCAAATGCGAACATTCCCCAACACTGCCTTGGTTCGCAAATGCGAACCATTGTTCGCAAATGCGAACACTGCCTATACAGCATGTGTTCGCAAATGCGAACATTAGTTCGCAAATGCGAACTGTTCGCAAATGCGAACAAATGTTCGCAAATGCGAACTTCCCACCCTTAGCTTATTTTTCAAACTCCAGAAATTGGTCGGGGTTCGCAATTGCGAACCCATGTTCGCAAATGCGAACACAGAGACCTGAAAAACACGAATTTCGGTCATTTCTTCACATTTTACAAAACCAAAACACCCATTTGCGATTCTTCAAGGATTTCTTCTTCATCAAAACGATTGTAAGTCACTTTTTACTTAATTCTTTCAATTCCTAACATCATTAAACATGTTTTTCATAAGAAATCAATGATTTTCATGGTAGAATTCTTGTTTTTGTTAGAAAATAGGGTTTTTCATAAATTGGGGAATTGGACCTCGAATTGAGGTCCGATTTTGAAACAAATTATATACATGAACTCGTGGGGGGTGGGTAACCGGATTTTGGTCCTAACCCCGAATTCCGACCATGTGGGCCCGGGGTTGAAATTCACTATTCATGGCAGAATGTTGTAAAAGTTGTATTTGGTATTAAGAAGTAGTTTGTTGAGTTGAATTGATGATACTAAATCAATTGTGTATAGATACGGTTGGATTGGAGCCAAATTGAAAGAAAAGACATTCCCACGGATTGAATTGTTCATAAGCATTCGAGGTAAGTGTTTGTTCTATCCTAGCTTGAGGGAATAGGATTATGTGTTATGTGTTATGTGATCGAGTGCGGTGTATGAGCTGTGGTGACGAGCATCCATACAATGGCGTCTAGTATGACCGTGAGTCATTGGAAAATGACATTTTGAGATATATTACAGGTGAATTGTTATTGTTCTCCCTTGTTGGGACTTGTTGTGAAGATAATTATTGATTGCCCTTGATGGGACGGTTTATGAATTGTTGTTTCTTTCTTTGCCCTTAACTATGATTGTTATTTGGGTGAGGAAGAGTGATAATGCACGAAGGGTAATGCCGTGCCATGTTTATTTATTTATGTACGAAGGTTAATGCCGTGCCATGTTTATTATTGATTATGCACGAAGGATCATGTCGTGCCCTATTATTGATTATGCACGAAGGATCATGTCGTGCCCTATTATTGATTATGCACGAAGGGTGATGCCGTGCCATGTTTATTTATTTATGCACGAAGGTTAATGCCGTGCCATGTTTATTTATTGATTATGCACGAAGGATCATGTCGTGCCTGTTATTGAACCATGTACGAAGGATCATGCCGTACTATGGATGTGAGGATGAGAGTAAAAGCACGAAGGGTGATGCCGTGTAAACTGCTTGCTATTTCTTGAAGTGATATTACTTGTGTTTACATTATACTTTGTTTTTCCTTGTGAAATTATTAACTCTGATTAATTGTTGAATTCTTTATGGTATTTATTATTGTGTTAATACTTGATTATTTCTTGTTATTTTGTGGTACACACATATATATATTGAATTGCACAGGTTTATGTGAGTGTCTGGTCCTAGGCTTGTCGCTACTTCGCCGGGATAGGCCAGGCACTTACCAGCACATGGGGTCGGTTGTGCTGATATTACACTTCTGTGCGTTTTTGCACAGGTCCAGGTTACGATCAAGAGCAGCAGCAGCAGTAAATTGATTGCGTGGGAGTTGATCACATTTGAGACCGAGGTAGCTTGCAGACGTTCGCAAGCCCGGCGTCTCTCTCTTTAATTATGTTATTATATGTAGTCTCTTTGTTCCGAGACAAACAGAATTATGTTATATTTCCTTCAGACTTTTATGTGTAGTATTCCATAGTAGTTCGTGAGTTGGTGACTCCACGTCTTGTGTAGAGGATTTCAGTATGATTTTCACCTTGTGATTTTTTATTTCCATTTCGATAAAGTATTCCGCATTTGTTTAATTAAAATTGTGTTAAAAACAGGATAGTATGAATACAGTGGCTTGCCTAGTTACCACGAGTAGGCGCCATCACGATCCCGATGTTGGGAAAAAAATCCGGGTCGTGACAAGTTCCCTGCTGATGACTGTGCACGGATGGCGGTGCACTCGCGGAGGAGTGAGCATATGACTGGGATGGCCCTGATGACCCTCTCACTGGAAGTGATCTCCCTGAATGACCCATTGACCGGGCCCAACATCCGGGATCGTGATGGCGCCCTACTCGTGGTAGCTAGGCAAGCCGATGTATTCATACTATATTACCATATCACAAAGTTTAATACAAATGTTGTAGGTCTTCAACCTCGAGGTGGAAATAACAAATCACTGGGTGAAAATCATGTCGAAATCCTACTACCCGGGACGATGGAGTCTCCAACTCCGCGAACTGCTATGGAATACTACACATAAAAGTACGGAGAGGAAATATAACATAATTCTGTTTGTCTCGGAACAAAGAGACTACCGCATAATAACATAATTAAAGAAAAAAGAGAGGTAGGACTTCGGGCCTGCGGACGTCTGCAAGCCTACCGGTCTCTAAATAGCAGATCAGCTCCAACGCTTAATCTACTTACGTGGCTGCGACTGACGATCGTAACCTGGACACGATGCAAAAACGCGCACTGAATGTAATAGCATCGGCACATGGCATACCCGTACGGCAATGATGCCTGGCTTATCGTAGCAGTAGCGAGCCTAGGACCGGTCACTGCAGCGTCAAACTGTGCAATTCAATATATATATATGTGTACCACAAAATAATAAGAAATAATCAAGTATTAACACAATAAGGAATACCCTAAAGAATTCAACAATTAATCACGGTTAATAATTTCACAAGGAAAAAACAAAGTATAATGTAAACACGAAGTAATATCACTTCGAGAAAATAGCAGCGTGCTTGCGACATCACCATCATCCTTCACTAGCCATCCTAGCAACATGATCGCCGTACACGGTTGATAGCGAGACTTATAGCTATGATCACTTGCGACATAATCACATATCAAACGTAGACGCGATCACTCCCGTGCATCATACGATAATAGTAGTATGCGGCGTAATCACTCAAATGCATGTGATTCAATAATAGGAGCGCGGCATGATCCACCGTGCATAATCAATAATAAACATGGCACGGCAACTAACCTCGTGCATAAATAAATAAACATGGCACGGCATACATGTCATTACCTCTACTCCTACGCCAAATAACAATCATGATTAAGAGCAAAGAAAAGCGATGATTCAATCAGTCCGTAAGGAGCAATCAATAATTATCTTACATGACCAGCCAGAGGAGAACAACAACAATTCATGCATAATATATCTCAAAATAATCATTTTCCAACGACCCAACAGTCATACTAGACGCCGGTGTATGGATGCTGCGTCACCTACCACACCGCGCTCGATCACATAACACGTAACCGCAAATAATCCTATTCCCTCGAGCTAGGATAGAACAAACACTTACCTCGAATGCTTATGAGGACAATTCAATCCGTGGAAATGTCTTTTCTTTCAATTTGGCTCCAATCCAACAGTATCTATACACAATTGATTTAGTATCATCAATTCTACTCAACAAACTAATTCTTAATACCAAATACAACTTTTACAACATTCTGCCATGAATAGTGAATTTCAACCCCGGGCCTACATGGTTGGAATTCGGGGTTAGGACCAAAATCCGGTTACCCATCCCCCCACGAGTTATATATAATTTGTTTCAAAATCGGACCTCAATTCGAGGTCCAATTCCCCAATTTATGAAAAACCCTATTTCTAACAAAAACAAGAATTTTACCATGAAAATCTTTGATTTCTTATGAAAAACATGTTTAATGATGTTAGGAATTGAAAGAATTAAGTAAAAGTGACTTACAATCGTTTTGATGAAGAAGAAATCCTTGAAGAATCGCAAATGGGTGTTTTGGTTTTGTAAAATGTGAAGAAGGTCCCTTCCTATATAAAGGGGTTCTCACCATTGTAAAGACATATGTGTTATTATCTAGTAATACAACTCTCTCATTCTTTCTCTATTTCTTAACTTTGACAAACGATTGTTGTTAAAGTTCTTCATTCTGCTACATCCCATATATCATAAAAATATCGATCTCATATCTAGGTTTATTATATTTGGTTACGATTTACCCCTTTTTATCTTTTTGATTGTTTTAAGCTTGTAAAGTGACATTTAAATTTTGAGCTAAAAAAAGGAACTTCAACTGGCCTTATCGGGTCTTGAAGGCTGTCTTAGGAATATCTTTCTCCCAAACTCTGACCTGGTGGTACCCCGACCTCAGAACTATCTTTGAGAACTGTCTAGCACCTTGCAACTAATTAAAAATTTCATCTATCCTTGGAATTGAATACTTATTCTTAATTGTTACCTTGTTCAGTTGCCTATAACCGATACACATCCTCAACGAGCTGTATTTCTTCTGTACAAACTATACATGTACACCCCAAGGTGAGGTACTGGGTCTGATTTTCTCCAGGAATTCTTTTAGCTACTCCATTGGCTCCTTCAATATGGCACGTGTCATTCTATACTAAGAGATGGATATTGGTTGTATTCTCATAAGCAAATCGATGCCAAAATCAATTTCTCGCTCTGGAGATATATCTGGAAGTTCATCTGGGAATACATCTGCACACTCTTTGACTACTGGAATAGACTAAAGTGTAGGTATCTCAACATTTGCATCTTTAACTCACACAATATTATAAATGTTGACCGAAGTCAACCATATCAATATTAATATCATTTTTATCCAAATTTCTCATAGATTTCATATTTTCTATCACAAAATGTTTCCGGCTACATGCTCGGATCGTGCACGTAAATCGAGGCAACATAGAATGAGGTTTTCAAGGCCTCGAAAGCTCGAAATGATTAATTAAATAAGTGATGACCACTTTGGGTCGTCCCTCGTCCACTGCCAACAACAGCCGTTAAGATCTGAACGGACAAAGAAGATTGCAGTGTCAGAGAAACAAGTGTGGAGTAAGCTGCCTCCATGCTCAACCAGATCTCCGGCTGCCAGGAGTCGACGGCCTACAGGAGAGCTGACACTACAGTCTGAGCAATTCTATGGCGGCTTTCCGAGTATCCCTGGGTCAGAATCTGCGGCTGGCTCCTCCTCGTAGGATAGATCATTCAGTCGCGACGATCTTGAAGTCTAACTGCAGTGATGGGATACGCCCGTGGTATACTTCAGCATAGGTATGCGATGAAAAGCTGGATGCACGCTGACAATAACAGAGCGAGCAAATGTCTGCCTTACCTGGATATACCTAGGGCTCCAAACTGGCGCACTCCCTAGGGCCTCGGCGAAAACATGCCATCCCCAAACGGCAGCCGGCGCCCTGTCTCGTTGGCTGACCACGAGGCTCCCCACATCTCGAACCTTACGATCCCCATAAGTCTTTTGCCTAGACTGCTGAACGCAATCTCTCCTGATTAGTCTTGACCTTATCTAAGGCCTCTGAAACTAAATGCAGTACCAACAATGACTCCTCCGGTTACTCAATTGGTGTCAACATCATACAATCGCCATCTGAGAGCCATCAGATGCTAGATTGGTAAGCTATTGTAGGCGAACACAATGAAATATATACACTTGAACTCAGCATGTCTGAAAATCTGAATGAGATCTCTGCGGCAGACGTCAAGATGAAGTGGAAAATGGCAGCTCAACTGAGCACGGTACTAACTCTGGAACTCTCGAAACCGTGAGGAGCTGCGTCACACATCGAATAATAGATCAAACCCCTAACGAACAATCTCCAATGCTAAACCTCCCCTAACTTCCGACAGTAGGAGACAGTCGTGGAATAAAGTGTCTTGCATTTAGTCTATATGACAAATAACTCAAATTCTCAGGGTCAAAGAATCACGTACGAAAGTCCATAGTGATTCGCACGGGGAATTTCAATCCTCACCGGAGACCTGCAGGTACACAGCCTATTTGACAATTTGAACACGGCCTCTGGCAATGATATAACTTTCTTCATTACGCGCCTGTGTCTTAATAATTAAGTATGGCTGATACACCAGAAGCGGCTGGGTGAATAGAATGCCGCGAACTATGTAGGCCTCTACTAAGATCAACTCTCGAATCACGCCCGACAGCCCAGCACACCCACAAACTCGACCTACAATTAATACCAAATGTCACATCTAGGGTACAGTATGCCCCTCCCCGTACACCATATATCTCTCAACTCAAGCGGAAATGAGGATCGTGGAAATTACCTCGCACCGGATGCGGCTCTAATAAAGAAGACCGAGCGACCGTGCAAGGGCTAACACCCTGCTAGGCTCGAAATGTCTAATCACGCGAACCCATTAGCTAAAACTGGACATCTAGAAATAATGAATCAACGATCGGGAATATATGCAAGACTACCTATACAGCATACTATCTACTCAATCATCGGCCACAGCATTTAACTTACAGAGTGATATAATAAAGTAACATCATAGTGTCTTTTAGCGATTCTAACCATCTCCCATTGTCAGTAGATTCAACTCCTTTGTTTGAGCAACTACGTAAACAATTGTGAACGATGCATACACGTATCCACCATATAGATAATGACCTCCAGGATCTTAAGGCATGAACCACTTCTTTACTAACTACAGATGCATAGGCTTGAATAAATCACTACAATATATCTTTAAGCCCTCATCGAACGCAAGCGATAACCTTACCGTCACATCAATCAAATCAAACCTGTCAGAATCCGTCCTATCACTTAATATAAGGCCTTAAACACATAGCTAGTACCAATGCAATGCAGTGGTCAAAGAGAACAGCTTGAACTTAAAAAGCTCCCCCCTTTCCTACGACAGCTAGACGTTACCTACAGGTGAACTGGTAATCAGGCGCAATAGAAAAAACCTACACAAATCAGCCAATTAGGAACACCGCTAATCGAAACTTCAGGATCCCGAGTCAATTTGAAAAGTGAGTCTGGGTAACACAATCTACTATGGATACACACAAATACACCTAAAACGGATCTAGTCTTGACCGAAATGCCACTAGAACTTCAGCAGAACCATTTAGAAAATTTAGCATACTGAGTTATCTTAGTCAGAAAGACAGATCTACTCATGCTCCCCCTCTGAAACAACGGGGAGTACACGGATATCATCTATGAGACTATCCCACGAGCAGACGAAGGAAGGCTGGGACAGATTCATCAAACTCCTTGAATCTTAGCTAGAGAAGTGAAGTGACGGACATGACCCAAACTTCATGTCTATATCCCCAGAGAACATCCTTAGGAATCATCGGCCGCCACAGTCTTCAAGCTGATGGTAGCGACCACAAATGCTATCTTAAAATACCACCGCACCACAGACAATCCAAAATCAAATCATCAATCACCGACGTGGATATTTATTTATTTTTGATAGTCACGTTGGCTAGGTATCCCATTGCAATCCATGCCCGTCATCAACAATACACAAATATCGGAGTGAGACCCAGGCTGCTAGACGTCATAAAACCACTTCACAGAAGATCACACCGTGATATTTCAACTCCTATAACTCCCGGCAGGCCATACGATAGGGTGGAATAGAGATAGGCAGGTGCCGTGCCAATCAATCTGAAAGTCATATCACATCAGTGGCATCTCGAAATGAAGACGAAGAAAAACCCCTCGGAAAACTCCCGTGCAGCCAAAAGCAGAATCAATGGAAGGAACTACCTAATTTCAAATCACAAACATAAGCAGAAAAACTAGACACCTATACCCGACCATACGTCGAACACCTTCATAAGAAATAACGGTGCGAACGGAGTGGCAGGCCTACAACCACTCTAATCAGATGATCCCAGCAAGGCTAAGGTGACGATCTAAGCATGACAATCAAGAATAGCATGGTATGGGGACAACAAGTCCATCCCCAATATGACATCAAAATCTACCATATCAAGCAATGAATCAACCCTTGAAAGACAAAGAAATATAACTACGCATGAACGATGCACCTCGTCGACTACAATAGAGTCACCCAGTAAGCGTAATACATAAAACTGGAATATCAAAGCATAAATGTAGACAACCAAAGACAATCTTGAAATAGGAAGACACGTAAAGATATGTAGATCCGAGGGCCGAAATACCTTAAGCCCTACACTTGTATGTACTTGAGAATAGTACGTAATCCACGGCAAGCGATACTATGCCTACAGCTGTTGTGGAAAAGCATAGAATCGGGGATCTGCACCTCCCCTCTGAAATTTCTGGCGTCTACAAGACGACCAGTGTGGTGACCTCTGAAGCCATTTGGAACGGACTCAGACACTCAGGCCTCGGCCTCCTCCTCCATAATCTACTCCCCCCTCACAGTGCCGAGTTGAAAGTCGAGCTGAACTGAATCATAGGACGCAAGGACCTGGATGCTGAAAATTGCACATTCTTAGAAATTCTGATAATATGACAGGAGTCCTCGCCATCGCAAAGCCCGTAGCATACTTGGAAACCGACCAAAATGGCCTCCTTCAACCTTACACAGAGAAGTTTGAGTAATAAAGGCGTCCAGATCTAATACCACAGAGAACCACGATCACTGATCCAACAATAGCTTTGAAGGGCGGAATGAAAACGCTGGAGGGGTAGCGCACAGCCAAGGATTCTCTCTACCCGGAGAAAGAACAGCAAACACACTTTGAATGTGACGCCTCTACCTCTGAAGAATAACCGCCTCCACTAGCCAGAGCCATCTCAACTCTGCGTCTGCATTTTTCCTCCTGAAATGATATTTCACTCCCCCCCAGCTATGGAGTCTAATCGGATAATTAAGCCCATTAAACTACCGGACCACATGCAGATAGGAAATATCACAGTACATGACGAATAGTCGATAAATATCGTCTCATCTTGTGCTTGTCATAGTGCCACGTGGAAACGCTGGCCTCCAATCAAATCCTGCAGCGAGTACCGAGGAGAAACCCTCACATAAATAATTCATGTAATCACATGATAAAGAGCAGGGACCTGTGAGTCCAACAGGCAATAGTCTCTCCACCAAGTCTTGGCAGATCCTGCAAGTCTGAAGTTACAGAAGTCAACTCCGTTTGTCTCCACAATCCCCATAGTCTTAAGGATCTACATCGCGGCGAATAAAAAATACTGAAGAAATAGGATGCGGCCTCACTTGAATGTAGTGGTAAATAGCTTGGAGAACCGATCAAACCTCCCTCAACAAATCGAAGTCATGCCCAGGTCCATCACGCGAGCAATAATGCAGCAATCCCCACAGTAGGCGAAGTATTGAATGCGAGGCTGAGAATGCAGCTCAGGAGTATGGCAATAAGAATGGACACTATCGACACAAATAGGCTGCAACCTTGATAATAAAACAGCTCTAGCAATGTTGTCAATGAGATCCCATTATCCCAGTCAGGAATCCGGAGATCACCGGGGTAATTAAAGCCTCGCAGGGACTGGCTAGGCCACTAGGCCAGAAACTCAGAGTCAATCACAATATGGAGCTCCACCTCAGAAACTGCACAAGGCAGACTCCTACCCCTACCGCGCGGATATCCCCGAACATAGCCCTTGCCTCAGATGCAGAACTCAGAACAACACTATCAACGAAGAGATGGAAGATAATCACTTACAAATGCGAAACGAAGAACACAAATTCAATCGATATTTGAGCAAGCCGCCACTGACAGAAAGAACAAATGAGAGACTTCACTCTAACTACCAATAGGCTCTGGAGAACAAATATAGACATCCCGTACCCTTACTCAACAAAAAAAAACTTGTTAATGAGTGGTGAGCCTATGTAACCTAGAGCTCACCGATACCAGCTTGTCACGACCGGATTTTTTCCCCAACATCGGGATGCATTAAACAGCCTCGCAATAACTAAACAATACTGTATTAAAATACTATCTATTTTTAACACAATTTTAATTAAACAAATGCGGAATACTTTATCGAAATGGAAATAAAAAATCACAAGGTGAAAATCATACTAAAATCCTCACCCAAGACGTGGAGTCACCAACTCACGAACTACTATGGAATACTACACATAAAAGTGTGAGGAAATATAACATAATTCTGTTTGTCTCGGAACAAAGAGACTACGGATAATAACATAATTAAAAAGAGAGACGCCGGGCCTGCGAACGTACGCGAGCTACCTCGTCTCAAATGTGATCAACTCACACGCAATCAATTTGCTGTAGCACTGCTGATAAACAACTGGACTCCGTGCAAAACGCACGGATACTTCGGCACAATCGACCCATATGTTTGGTAAGTGGTAACTAGGCAAGCCAACTGTATTCATACTATCTGTTTTTAACACAATTTTAATTAAACAAATGCGGAATACTTTATCGAAATGGAAATAAAAAATCACAAGGTGAAAATCATACTAAAATCCTCTACCCAAGACGTGG
>JASVEL010007245.1:0-153369 GCA_032618575.1 Nicotiana noctiflora
TTACACGACTGCCAGCACTCAAAAGCTTTATTGCACAATATCTGCAAGACTCATTACTTCAACCACATACCAGGAATTAGTCGTATTCTTTATCATACCGCTTCGGTTTATTAACAAGTCGTTCCATTTACCCAGTTTCCTTTCCGATTCATCTCTAATTTCATATCAGTCTTTACTATAGTACCATAATACATCAACTCATGTTACCACACGAGACTCGTACACAAGACCACACGGTCTAAGACCCATAGGCCACTGAATACTTTCTCAATGTTTCCCAAAAGTACCACATTCTACAAGAACTTCATGCGATTTTTTTTTTGAATTAGTATCATTACCTTCCCATACGGTTACATAGAATCCCATCATTCACATAATATAACACAAGTACCGATATCTTCTAACGAAACTACCATCTTTAGCCACATGCACAATCTTAAGACACCTGACTGTTACAAGCAAAATCTTGAACACCGTAAACAATTCTCGGGCGTCAGTCATCCTTATTCAGCTGTAATTCAACTGTCTTATTGAACAGAACCACTCGTGCCTTATTAGAACTCTGACACTGCAGATCATGATTACTTACAGATACAATCAGCTATCTTTCTTTCCTATACGGTGAATATTCTTTACCACATAAGTTCACAACATCCTAGTATTTCTTCACATCTACGTAGCACCATAACCCTTATCGAAATTTCCCAACATACCTAGAGACAGAATCAACATAGCACACAATAGTGCAATCAGTTAATCAATAGCAACCTCCCCAACTTAGCTCGAAGCCATTCATCAAAGCACTTTCAACCACTCATATCATTATTACTCAAGTGATGCCGAAATGTTAATATGAGATTAAACTCAAGTCATTTACAAGCCTTGACGGAGACTCGAATCATCAGAGACCTTAGCTCTTCTGCAATTCTTGCAGATATACACGCACCAACAATAAGCCCACTCCCTTTTGGTGACAGAAATCTTTCTAAGTCCCAAATGTTTCAAAAATTTCGGCAGAGTTTCCTTTGTAAATTGGCCTATCCACCTGCCAGAAAATCACCAAACCATTCTAACAATACATCCACAAATCAACAAGATATCATAATGTATTTCAACAACATTAAATCTCAATACTATACGAATCATATTATCATAATTTTTACTTAAACCTGCGCTTTACCTGCTCGAATCATAACACATATCAAAATCATTTTAGTCTTCCTGAGTTTAAACTCGTTCCACTACACATAAGGCACTTTACCTTCCAATTACGAGATATGATAATTATTTCTCACGCCCATAGCTAGGGCTACATATCAAATAACAATAAGAACTGAATACCTTACAGCTCTCCCATTATTAAACTGCCATTTGCACAATAAGGATCGGTACCGATCGTATGAACTTCATAATACCGACTCGCAAAATTAATACCTTGGTGCTCAAGCCATAGACAAGGATCCGGCCTCAAGTCCTCCCGACTGGCCCAACATGAACTCATGGAGATTATATCTCGCCCCTCGATCGGGGAATCGCAAGCCGTAAGGCAATCTTATTACTGAGCGCTCGAAGCGTACTCGGACGTGTGGAAGGAATTTCAAAAGTTATATCACAAGCTGAATCAAGTGCGCACGATAAGAATTCCAAGAAATGTGAAATGTTTCCTAAAGGTTCGCAGCCTCCCGAGGATAAGTACAGGCGTCCCCGTACCGATCCACAAGACTCTACTAACCGGCTCAAAACTCATGAGGCCTAGTAAACCTAGGCTCTGATACCAACTTGTCACAACCCCAAATCCGGTCGTGATGGCGCCCAGCACATTGCTAAGCCAGCCTGACCAATCAATAACAATAACGGAGCTAGAAGCTCTCTTTAGCCCATTTAAGCATATCAAGTCATAAACAACAATGATATATATATATATCAAACAGGGAACCAAGTCCCAACACGTGCCAACTCCCATAGACCGAAGGGTCAAGAGTCATGAGCCTTTACGAAATATATAACGATGTGATAGTGTATACAACTGTGCACAAGTGTAGATTAGACTAGAAAATAAAGAAAGACTGGAGAGTCAGGTCCTGCGGACGCTGGCAGCTACCTCTACTATCCAAGTAAAGCTCTCCGAGCATATATGGTCTCAGCTCTGCTGTGATGTACCTGGATCTGCACACAAGGTGCGGGGAGTCGAGTGTGAGTACTTCCAACTCAGCGGAAATAAAAGTAAATAATGCTGAAGGGAAGAAAACCATGCAAGGCACTATCTCTTGCTACACAATGCAGAACTACCATTAAACTTCAAAACACTATCATTTTATTCCTTTTCAGCATATGTGAGTAGATTATTTAGAAATCTCAATTTTAGCTATTTTCTTTCATAATAATATGCCAATACCTGGATACAATCTCAAGCAGTGCAAGTCAGCACTCACATCAGCCCCTCGGGCTCAGCACTCCTTAACAATTTACACTAGGAGATCTGGTCAAATAAGGCAACTAATGCATGTGTGCCAGTAATGTATGAGTGCTAAATGTTATGTCATGTAGTACATGTAAACCAATGTATGTATGCCATGCAATGCATATGACCGCTACGACGCGTAGCCCGATCCAAATTTGGGTACCCGTGCTCACTGTGGGGGTTCAGACTCCGGAGGGGCTCCTACAGCCCAAGCACAATATCAATATCACACCTGCTGCGGCGCGCAGCCCGATCCATATACCATTGCGGCGTGCAGTCCGATCCATGCATGTGTATGCATATGCTCACATGAATGTCATGCCCTAACATATGGCCCTCGGCCCCAATCAGTCTAACAAATAATCAAGAAAGCCCTACGGCAACAATATCATATTAGCTCACAGCAAAAAAAATGTTATTAAGACCTTGTTCAAGTTTTTCATAACCTTATAAAAATGTTGAATAGCAATAATTCCATTTTAAACCTTAAATTTAGAATAAAATATGCTCAGTGTTATCAAAACAGTGATACCAATCCTTGAAGGATTCAAATAGTCGGCACGAAGCCCAAGCATGATAATTAGTCCAATTCATTTTAACAATTAGGTATTATTATTATTACGCGGGACGGACCAAGTCACGATCCCCAATGGTGCTCTACCCCACGCCCGTTATTCGGCGTGCAAGTCACCTCAACACAACACTAAGATGTGCAAGTCCGGGGTTTACTAACCCTCCAGAACATCATTTACAAGTATTACCCACCTCGAACCGACAAAAGCTCATGCCCGCCACGCCTTAGCTCCTCGAACCGGCATCCACGCACGTCAAAACTAGCACAAATCAGCACAAATATATCAAAATAGGCTAATGGAACATAACCCAATCGAAAGAACTCGAAAAATATCAAAAACCACGAAATTTGCAAAACCCGAGCCCCGGGCCCACATCTCGAAAAACTTCGAAACTCATATTTCCAGAATCCTCGTCTCGCCACGAGTCCATACATATAAAATTTACCAAAATCGGACTCCATTTGCTCACTCAAAACCTTGATTTTCTAAAGTTCAAGCCTAGGGCTAAATCCTCCATAAATTACCCCAAATTCCTCCATTTTCATGATATAATTGCATAATATTATCAATACTAATCATAGTTTAAGTCCATAGTTGATTACGTGATGATTTCCCTTGAGTTTCTCTTCAAAATTGCCCAAATCGCTTCCTTAAGCCGAGACCCAAATGTGTGAAATGTTTCTGAAATTTTCTAACTTCTGATACACTTAACTCACTGCGATTTTCGCTTCTGCGGATAAAATTCCGCTCCTACGAGTCCGTATCCGCGACCGGAGGGTCGCTTCATCGATTCCCGGCCTAGCCGGCCAATTCCGCTTCTGCGAGAAAAGGACCGCCTACGCGCGTCCGCTTCCGCGATTGAACACCCGCTTCTGCGGAAACTCCCGCTTCTGCGCACCAGAGTCCGCTTCTACGGACTCGCCTAGGCGATCACTCCTCCGCTCCTGCGGATCTCCCTGATCCGCCTCTAGACCGCTTCTGCGGCACACTGTTCGCACCAGCGACACCGCCTCAGCGGAACAAGACCCGCTTCAGCGAACATAAGCGCTTATGCGCTCCTCAATCCGATCCTGCGGACTCGCCTCCGCGCCCACATTTCCGTAGGGGCGAAAATGACAGAACCAGAATACTCCAACCTGCAATTTCCATGTTTTTCTTCCGTTTAACCATTCGAAAACACCCCGAGGCCCCCGGGACCTCATCCAAACACACCAACACACCCTAATACCTTATTCGAACTTGTTCCAATCCTCATAACACGTCTAACAACATCAAAACCCATAATTCGCATCGAATTCAAGCCTAAATTCCTTAAAACATTTCGAATTACACAATCAATCAAAAACCCGACTAAACAACGTCCGAATGACCTGAAATTTTTGCAGGCACATCCAAAATCACCTAACGAAGCTACTGCAACTGTCAGAATTCCATTCCGACTCCCGGATCAAAATCTCACCTACCGTTCGGATTTCGCCAAAATTCAACCTTAGCCAATTCAAGCCTATTTCTATATCGGACCTCCGAATTCAATTCCGATTGCTCTCCTAAGTCATAAATCACCTCCCGGAACTAACCGAATCATCAGAATCCGATTCTGAGCCCACTAACCAAATAGTCAACTCCAGGTTGACTTTTCATATTCAAGTTTCCTTCAAAAATGCGATTTGCCTCATTTTCAATTCAATTCACTCCTAACTCACCCGATAGGCTCTAACACTGATATAAAAGTATAAAACATATAATTGCAACATGACGGGATGGTAAATTCACTAAGAGATATGATAAATATTCACTACGACCATAGTTCGGGGCTACACAACAGATTACAATGAGGATCTAGCACCTGACAGCTCGTACATTATTAAGCTGCCATTTCCACAATTAGGAACAATACCGATCACACGAAATTTCATAATACCAGTTTGTAAGAAGCAGCACTTTGGTGCTCATGTCATAGACAAACATTTGGCCTCAAGTCCTCCCGACTGGCCCAACATGAACTCGCAGAGATTATATCTCGCCCCTCGACCAGGGAATCGCAAGCCATCAAGGCAATTATATTACTGAGCGTTCGAGTGCGCGTACAGGCGTATGGAAGGAATTTCCAAGAATTATATCTCAAGCTGAATCAAGTACGCACGATAAGAATTCCAAGAAATATGAAATGTTTCCTAAAGGTTTGCAGCCTCCCGAGGATAAGTACAGGCATCCCCGTACCGATCCACCAGACTCTACCAACCGGCTCAAGACTCATGAGGCCTAGTAACCTAGGCTCTGATACCAACTTTGTCACGACCCCAATCCCGGTCGTGATGGCGCCCAACACAACTACTAGGCCAGCCCGACCTTTTACACTCTCATCCCGAGCATGAAGCTCAAATCAATTACCTTGATATTATTATCAACAATAAAGCTAAACTTAATAACCACCCAAAGATCTAGGGTCACGAGTCTAGAGCCTCTAAACATGATCGGGTAACAATATCTAAACCAAATACTCAAGTCTGAATAATGTATATACAAAGGGAAAACTGAAATAAGAAGAGAAGCCAGTTTTGCGAACGTCGACATCTACCTCAGTAACTCGAATAAACTATGATATAGGCTGGAGTGCTCGTCTAACCCTCCTGTGTACCCGAATTTGCACACAAAGGTGCAGGGAGTAGGGGTGAGTACTAAGTACTCAGTGAGTAAAAATATATAAAAGCAGCTGAAAGTAGGAAATCCACATAATACCACAATATGAAGCTAAACTACAGTCCGATTCCTCCTACGAACTAGCAACAACAATAGTACATTACCACTATCAGAGATAATTCACAGACAAAGATGCAATGCAAAGCACATAACCGCTACGGCGTGTAGCCCGATCCATTTAACGTCGACGGCGCTCACTGGGGATGTGTACAGACTCCGGAGGGGCTCCTACAGCCCAAGCGCAATACTGCTGCGGCGTGCAGCCCGATCCTCATATCAACCGCTGCGGCGTGCAGCCCGATCCTCATATAAACCGCTACGGCGTGCAGCCCGATCCATCCTCAGTCCACATTAATCAGATAAGTCACAAAACAATTCATTTTCTTAATTCCAGTTTACCGTTCATAATTTATGAGAAAATACTTTAACTTTTATTTAATTTGCAAAAACCGGTGACATAGCATTTCAATACTGTGATTTCAATTTCCAGGACTAAGATCAGTGATTAAGCAAGTATAGCTATCACATATAAACTATCCCCTAGGGACACTACAGGTCGGTACAAGGCCCCAAACAAGGCTTACAGCCCACAAATATATCAAACAGAGTGTATTTCCATCACTAATAGCATATTATCCATATCCGGGATGGAACAAGTCTCAATCCCCAGTCACAACCAATCCCGCACCTGCCACGGTGTGCGAGCCACGACCTACTAGCGTCACAATGTGCTAAGCCGGGGTTTCGAACCCTCAGGCTACCATATACACAAACTACTCACCTCTAGCCGGTCGTAGACTCGTCCGCGATGCCTTTTCCTTTGAAATTTGCTCCCTCGTGCGTAGAATCTAGCCAAACCACAATAATTATATCAAATACGGGTCAAAGAATCATAACCCATTTCAATTTACATGAAATTCGCATAAATACACTAAGTTGGTAAAACCCGGACCCCGGGCCCGCTGCTCGAAAAATCCCAAAATTCATACCAACGTGTTCCTCGTCTTGCCACGAGTTTGTGCATATAAAATTTATCAAAATCGGAGTTCGAATGGCCTTTCAAAACCCAAAAATTCGTTTTCATGATTTAGGCCCTAATTCTTCACAAATTCTATCCAATTTCAGGAATTTTGGTGTTGATTCTAGCATAAAATCATGCTTTTGAGTCAAGAAACTTACCTCCAGCGATTACCCATTGATTTCTCTCTTAAAAATCGCCTCAGAAGCTTCTTCCCGTTCCAAAATTGGAAGAAAACTCGACCAGCTCATTATAGGTCTGATGTTCACGCTTTTTACTGCTCCCAGTGGATTCCTTGTGAAATTCTAATGAATTTAGGCTTTTGAATCACTCCATTTGACCTTATAATGAAGGAGATATGTAGGTTTTACGATTTGCAAATAGTGCAGGTTTTTAATACGCCGTCAGGGGCAGTTTCGTCATTAACCTCAAAAATCTGGCCAACCTTAGTAAAATAGCCATAAAATCCTCGTACTATGTCTAAATTCGATGATTCTTTTTTCTACGGGTCCGTAATTACGATACGGATCTAATGCTTCATTCAAAACGGTTATCAGAGCTTATTTGTTCAATATGGTACCCTTTTATGTCCCAAGATACGACGTTGAAACATTAATTAAGAGCGTGATCACAATCCGAAACACATCCAAGGCCCCCGGGACCTCAACCAAAGGCACCAACATATCCCAAAATATCATCCAAACTTTTTCCAATCATCAAAATACACCTAACAACACTGAAATCATCAATTCACATCGGATTCAGGCCTAAGTTCTTTAAAAACTTCCGAAACTAACATTTGATCTAAAACCCGACCTAAACACCTCCGAATGACTTGAAACTTTGCACGCATATCCAAAATCACCTAACGGAGCTACTGCAACTCTCAAAATTCCATTCCGACCCTCGGATCAAAATCTCACCTACCATCCGGAATTCGTCAAAATCTAACCTTAGCCAATTCAAGTCTAAAACTACATCGGACCTCCGAATTCGATACCGATTGCTCTCCTAAGTCATAAATGATCCCCCGAGACTAGTCGAATCATCAGATTTCCATTCCGAGATGTGTGACTCATCGGTCAACATTCGGTTGACTTTTCCAACTTGTTCTTCTCACAAAGAGATTTATGGCCTTATTTCTATCTAAATTTCTTCCGATTTGCTTCTAACTTTCCGAACACATATAAATTAGCATATTGAGGTATTAAATGAAGAAAATGGGGCGATAACTCCCATAACGACGGTTCGGGTCGTTACAAGTGAGCGTGGGCGCCTTTGCATGGATCGGGCTGTACGCCACAGCGTCATATGCATTGCATGGCATACACTTGTTTACTTGTACTACGTGGCATACATTTAGCACTCATTACATTACTGGCATATATACATTATCTACCTTATTGACCAGATCCCCTGGTGGAAATTGTTAAGGAGTGCTGAGCCCAATGGGCTGATTTGAGTGCAGACTTGCATTGTCTGAGGTCGTAGCAGCTATTGAGCTATCATAATGAAAGGAAAAGGCGCTAAAAAGAGAATTCTAAGTAATCTACTCCCATATGCTGAAAAGGAATAAAATGATAGTGTATTGTAGCTTAAACACAGTTCTGTATTATATAGCATGAGATAGTGTTTTGTGTGGTTTTCTTTTCCTCAGCATTATTTACTTTTATTACCTCTGAGTTGGAAGTACTCACACTCGACTCCATGCACCTTGTGTGCAGATCCAGGTACATCACAGCAGAGCTGCGACCACATTTGCTCGGAGAGCTTTACTTGGACAGTCAAGGTAGCTGCCAGTGTCTGCAGGACCTGACAGTCTTTCTTTATTTTCTTAGTCTAATCTACACTTGCGCACAATTGTATACACTATCACAGCGTTATATTCTGGTAGAGGCTCATGACTTATGACTCCTGATTCGATGAGAGGTTTATGCTGGTTTTGGGATGTCTAATCCCGATGTGTTGGATATTATTTCCATTATATTCTCATTATTTATGCTTAAAAAGGGTAAAGTGTGAGCTGATAGCTCTGAGTTATAGTTGTTTGGTCAGGCTGGCCTAGTAATGTGCTGGGCGGCATCACGATCGGGTTTTGGGGTCCTGACAAGTTGGTATCAGAGCCTAGGTTACTAGGCCTCATGAGTCGTGAGCTGGTTGGTAAGATCTCGTGGATCGGTACGAGGATGCCTGTGTTTACCCTTGGGAGGCTGCAAACCTTTTAGGAAACACTTCACAATCTTGGAATTCTTATCGTGGGTTGGGGTCAGGTATAGCTCCGATTAGCTCTGTTATAGGTTGTTTAGATTGATTAGTTACTAACTGTGTTGATACCAAATTGGGGGTTGGGGTCGGGTATAGCTCCGATTAGCTCTGTTATAGGTTGTTTAGATTGATTAGTTACTAACTGTGTTGCTAATTGATTAGATTTTTGATTCATTGCTGGTTAAATGCTAAATTATAATTTTCTTTAGCTAAAGTTTTTAATAACAATAATTTTTCTATATTTTTATTTAATGACTTTATGTGTGTGATTTTTTTTAGTTTGCATATAATTATCTAAATCATTTTTCATATTTTGTTCGATTTTACCTATTTCAAGCATAGTTTCTGTCCAATAACTTAAATATTCGTAATTTATCATATCTTAGTCTGTTTCGGGTCCTGAATCCCATATATTAGTATAGTCATAATTATATACTCTTTCTAGTTCGTCGTTATTATATGCTTCTTCTAGTTCTCCTAGTTCTTCACTCCATTCTTGGTTGATTATTTCTGTTAAAACTAGATTTTCATATTCTTGAATTTTATTCCATATATTTTTTCTTATTTCAGGTTCGGTTATTTTTCTAAGTACATAAAAGATTAATATCTTACAATTATCTGCCATTTCATCTAGTAGGTATGTTATCATTATTTTATGTATCGCTGTTATTCTTATGGTATTCCTTCTAATCTTCTTACTTTACTATCCTATTCATCATGAAATAATAAGATATAAAAAACAATTTTTCTGGTCACTACCATGGCCCTTTGCTCTAATCATTTACCCTAGCAATGTCCTCAACTGCGGTACTCCCCTAAACGGCATCTCCTCGCCTCACCGGTTTCCCATTAGGAGTGACTTAGCCTAGGTTACTACTTAAAGCATACTTCCATGGCAAACTTGCTCAAATTATTTTTTATAACATTACTATAACATGATGAAAACTATAGTATTATAAGATGATTATCAGGAATATAAGAATTTAGCTATGCATAATCATAAATTGATATACCTGTTCTTGTAGATTTGATATTTCTGGAATAGATTCGGATTGTTGTTCCATAGCTTTGAAAAACTTAATATCTTTTTATTATAAGTATTTGAGAGAATTTTTACAAAGATGAAGAAGGCTTTTTGCTTCCCGTGGAGAAGTCTTGCCTCTCTTCTCCTATCTGCTAACCTATTTATATTAGTCCTATAACGCGTTAACTATTCCTTGATGCGTTTTTTCTACTATTTCCTTTACATAAAATAATAAAAAGAAAGACTAATAATGCTTTAATGTGATGACCTGGCCCGTCGTCACGAGAATTACCACCCCGTTATGTTGTAAATGCATGTTTTATGATTTTATATCAGTGTTAGAGTCTATCGGGTGAGTTAGGAGTGAATTGGATTGAAAATGAGGCATATAGCCTTTTTGACCCGGAGTTGACTATTTGGTTAGAGGGCTCGAAATCGAATTTTGATGATTCGGTTAGTTCCGGGAGGTGATTTGTGATTTAGGGGAGCGATCGGAATTGAATTTGGAGGCCCGGTGTAGAAATAGGCTTGAATTGGCTAAGGTTGAATTTTGGCGAAATCCGAATGGTAGGTGAGATTTTGATCCGGGAGTTGGAATGGAATTCCGATAGTTGCAGTAGCTCCGTTAGGTGATTTTGGATGTGCCTGCAAAATTTCAGGTCATTCGGACGTCGTTTGGTCGGGTTTTTGATTGAATGTGTAATTCGGAATGTTTTAAGGAATTTAGGCTTGAATTTGATGCGAATTATGGGTTTTGGTGTTATTAGACGTGTTTTGAGGATTGGAGCAAGTTCGAATAAGGTGTTAAGATGTGTTGGTGTGTTTGGATGAGGTCCCGGGGGCCTCGGGATGAGTTCGGGTGATTAAACGGCATGAAAATTGGAAGTTGCAGCAGGATGGTGCCTGCCTTTTGTTGTTTTCGCTTCTGCGGAGCTTGGACCATAGAACCGAGTCCGCAGGAGCGACATTTTACTCGCATGTGCGAGATTTTGGGGAGGCCAGTCGAGTCCGCAGAAGCGAACCTCGCTGAAGCAAGTGGGCGATCGCAGAAGCGGTCCTGAGGCGCGATGGGGAGGTCCGCAGAAGCGGGTGGTCGATCGCGGAGGCGAGTCCGCAGGAGCGGACTCTTGATCGCAGAGACGGAGAGGACCGCAGGAGCGGATGAAAATCCGCAGAGGCGAACTCGTAGGAGCGGTCCTTGGATCGCTGGTGCGGAAATGGCCAAAAGGGCCTGGGTTCGCAGAAGCGACCAAAAGGTCGCAGAAGCGGTTCCGCAGGGGCGGAATTTTATCCGCAGAAGCGAAAATCGCTGTGAGTTAAGTGTATCAGAAGTTAGAAAATTTCAGAAACATTTCACACATTTGGGTCTCGGCTTTAGAGGCGATTTGGGCGATTTTGAAGAGAAATTCAAGGGAAATCATCATGTAATCAACTATGGACTTAAACTATGATTAGTATTGGTAATATTATGCAATTATATCATGAAAATGGAGGAATTTGGGGTAATTTATGGAGGATTTAGCCCTAGGCTTGAACTTTAGAAAATCAAGTTTTGAATGGCCAAATGGAGTCCGAATTTGGTAAAATTGATATGCTTAGACTCGTATCGAGATGAGGGTTCCGAATATGTGACTTTTGTAATTTTTCGACAAGCGTACCGAAAGTCGGGTTTTGACAACTTTGGGAATTTTGATGTAAATTGAGTTATATTGATTGGGTGTCGTCCCATTGGCCTAATTTGTTGTGTTTCTACTGTATTTGATCAGATTCTACGCGTGCGGAGCTTGATTCTCGTGGCAAGGGCATTGCGGAATAGTCGTCGCGCTGTATTGAGGTGAGTAATAGATGTGGGTGATGACCAGCGGGTTCGAAACCCCGGTATACCACTTTGTGACGCTGTATAGCGGCGAGACACGCACACTCTTGAGAGTGCGGGGTCGATCATGAACTGGAGACTATATATTAGTCCGACCTGTTGATACCGTATTATTGGCTATTCTCGAGCCGTCGAACCTCCTTCTCGGATGGTTGCATATATATGTGGGCCGTGAGCCAGTTATTGGATCCCGCGAGGATCGTTATCATCGTCTTATCATATAGACATGCTAGTTTACTACTAGTCCGCAGCCATTTTTGTTATTATGCTAATTCCAATCTCCGGAACTTGATATTACTATTTTCCAACCGAAAAATATAAAAAGAGTTTTCAAAAACTACTTTTGAGCCTCGCGAGGCCGTATCCGCATATTAGCCGACTAGTAGTGGATCGGGCCGCGCGCCGCGCCGAGATATATGTTGGATCGGATCGCACGCCGCAAGAAATCTCTACGAGACGTGCTTGGCCTCGTAGGAGCCCCTTCGAGTCCGAACCCCCACAAGCTGAGCACCGGTACCCAAAATTGGAGCTCGTGCCACGCACCGTAGCGGTCATATCATGCATTGCATTGCATTTAGCTACATCTCGCTAGCCGTTATGCTATTTATTGGTATTTGTTGGTACATGTATAGTGAATATTGATTCTGTGACAGGGGTAGCCGATTATAGCTTTACATAGTGCTTTATCGTGGAATTCTTGTCCGCGCTGTCTTACCCTTGTTTATTACCACCGAGTCCGGCAACTTATTTTACTCCCCGCACCTCGTGTGCGCATCCGTGTACCTCCCAGACAGTGATCCGACAGGCTGTGCGAGGCGACATCCGCGGGATATACGAGGTAGCCGCAGAGTCCGCAGGACCCGATATTCCTTCCTAGTGTCTTTTGATTTTGTATTGACATTTCTTTCCGCACTTGGTATTTTTGTAAACCTTTATACACTTACTTTCAGTAGAGGCTCATGACTCTTGACCCTTGGTCTATGGGAGTTGATGTATTATGGGGCTTGGTTTCCCGTTTTCGTTATATGTATCGCTGTTATTTCGTGAATTAATATGCCTAAATGGGCTAAAGTGAGCTTCTAGCTCCGTGGTTGATATTGATTGGTCAGGCTGGCTTAGCAATGTGCTGGGCACCATCACAAACGGATTTGGGGTCGTGACAAGTTGGTATCAGGATTGGCTCAGGTAGTATGAGCTACCGCTACAGTAGCGACATCCCAGACAGGGGGTGGTCATCAGACCCCCGCAGCTTGCACACCTGAGCAGGTGGTATAGGGACTTCACACGCTAGAGGCGGTCCCAGCTCAGGTAGTTGCACCAGTTATTCTAGCTGTACCAGCTCCAGAGCATGTGGTACCGGTTATGACTGACGACGAACATCATCGTGTAGAGAGATTTAATAGAATCCATCCACCTCATTTTAGTGGTACTGAGGGCAATGATGTCCAGGGTTTCTTAGATAAGTGCCAGAGGATGCTACGTACAGCTGGGATTCTTGAGTCCAGCGGGGTTTCATTTACTACCTTCCAGTTTACTGGTCCAGCATTCAATTGGTGGGAGGAGTTTGAGAGGCGTAGGCCTGCGGGAGCAGCACCTCTTACCTGGCAGCAGTTTTCTACTCTCTTTTTAGAGAAATATGTACCTCAGTCCCGTCGTGAGGAGCTTCGTCGCCAGTTTGAGTGGTTAGTACATGGCAACATGCCAGTGACCCAGTATGAGCTCAGATATAGTCAGTTGGCTAGGCATGCCATATGGATGATCCCGACAGATCGGGAGAGGATTAGGAGGTTGATTGATGGCCTAAACTATTCCATTCGCATTCTGATGACCAGAGAGAGAGTACTATCATCATCGTTTGAGCATGTTATGGATATGGCACGCTCCATTGAGGCAGATCGTTGCCAAGAGTGGGAGGAGCGGGAGGCCAAGAGGTTTCGAGGTTCTGGTAGCTTTAGTGGTGAACCATCTAGAGGGTAGTTTCAGCACGGCAGAGGTCGCTCATCTAGACCCTCTCAGTCAGGCCGCCCTGAGCATAGCGGAGCTTCTTCTTTTGGTCGTGGCCGCCAGGGTTTCTAGCAGGGGCAATCTTTACTTAGTACCATCCCAGCTCAGGGTACAACACCTACTTCTTCAGCCCAGGGTTCGTCTGCGGTGAGGGGTTCCCTTCAATCCCCATCTCCAGCGCCAGGTTGCTGTTTTGAGTGTGGCGAGTTTGGCCACATGAGGAGGCAGTTCCCTCGACTTCACAGGGATAGGTCTCAGCAGAGAGATCAAACCTCCTCTTCAGCACTACTCAGGCTAGTCGAGGCGGAGGTCAGTCTTCTCGAGGTCGCCCTAGAGGTGAGGAGCGATCTAGTGGGGGCCAGGCACGATTCTATGCACTCCCTGACAGGCGTGATGTAGTTGCCTCCGATGCAGTGATTACAGGTATCATTTTTGTCTGTCACATTGATGCCTCTATTCTATTTTATCTCGGGTCCACATATTCGTACGTGTCTTCCTATTTTGCACATCATTTGGGTGATACGATCATTGTGGATCATGTCTATAGATCCCTGTGTTATATCTATTGGGGGTCTGGAGACCCAGGCAGATTTGTTATTGTTGGGAATGGCGGACTTTGATGTTATATTGGGTATGGACCTGGTTGTCTCCGTACCATGCTATATTGGACTGTCATGCTAACACAATTACGTTGGCTATTCCTGGTATTTCTCATATCGAGTGGCGGGGTTCGACCGATTTCGTCCCTAGCTGTGTCATTTCGTTCTTAAAAACTCAGAAGATGGTCGAAAAAAGGTGTTTATCATACTTGGCTTTTGTGAGAGATGTGGGAGCTGAGTCTCCTAGCATTGATTCTGTACCTGTTGTGAGGGATTTTCCAGATGTATTCCCCTCAGACCTGCCGGGCATGCCGCCGGACAGGGATATTGATTTTGGCATTGACTTGGTGCTGGGCACTCAGCCCATATCCGTTCCTCCTTATCGGATGGCACCAGCTGAGTTGAAAGAATTGAAAGAGCAGCTTCAAGAGCTTCTGGATAAGGGTTTCATCCGCCCTAGTGTGTCTCCGTGGGGTGCGCCGGTATTATTTGTTAAAAAGAAAGATGGTTCCATGCGAATGTGTATTGATTATCGACAATTGAACAAAGTGACAATGAAGAACAAGTACCCTCTACCGCGCATAGATGATTTGTTTGATCAGTTACAGGGTGCGAGGGTGTTTTCTAAGATCGATCTTCATTCAGGCTATCATCAGCTGAAGATCAGGGACTCGGATATTATGAAGACTGCATTCAGGACCCGATATGGTCATTATGAGTTTCTTGTGATGTCTTTTGGGCTAACCAACGCCCCAGCATCATTTATGCATCTGATGAACAGTGTGTTTAGGCCCTATTTGGATTCATTTGTAATCGTGTTCATTGATGACATTCTAGTCTACTCCCGTAGTCAGGAGGAGCATGCTCAGCATCTGAGTATTGTGTTGTAGAGATTGAGAGAGGAGAAGCTATATGCTAAATTCTCCAAGTGCGAGTTTTGGCTCGAGTCCGTGGCATTTCTGGGACATGTGGTGTCTCGTGATGGTATTCAGGTTGATCAGAAAAAGATAGAGGCGGTGCGGAGTTGGCCTAGACCGTCCTCAGCTACAGAGATCAGGAGTTTTCTTGGCTTGGCGGGGTATTATCGTCGGTATGTTCAAGGATTTTCATCCATTGCTTCTTCATTGACTAAATTGACCCAGAAAGGTGCACCATTCGTGTGGTCGGATGAGTGCGAAGAGAGCTTTCAGAAGCTCAAGACAGCTTTGACCACAGCTCCAGTGTTAGTATTGCCATCAGCTTCAGGTTCATATACCGTTTATTGTGATGCCTCGAGAGTGGGGATAGGTTGTGTGTTGATGCAGGAAGGAAAAGTAATTGCTTATGCTTCTCGGCAGTTGAAGCCGCATGAGAAGAACTATCCTGTTCATGATTTGGAGCTAGCCGCCATTGTTCACGCATTGAAGATTTGGAGACACTATTTGTACGGTGTGTCTTGTGAGGTGTATACCGACCATCGTAGTCTCCAGCACTTGTTCAAACAGAAAGACCTTAATTTGAGACAGCGGAGATGGCTTGAGTTGCTGAAGGATTATGACATTACTATATTATATCATCCGGGGAAGGCCAATGTGGTGGCCGATGCTTTAAGCCGGAAGGCGGTCAGTATGTGGAGCTTGGCGTATATTCTAGCTGAGGAGAGACCATTTGCTTATGATGTTTAGGTACTAGCCAATCGGCTAGTGAGGTTAGATATTTCGGAGCCCAGCCGGGTATTGGCTTGTGTTGTATCTCGGTCATCTCTATATGATCGTATTCGTAGTGCCAGTATGATGATCCACATTTGGTTGTCCTTAGGGACACAGTTCAGCATGATGATGCTAGAGATGTCACCATTGATATTGACGGCGTATTGAGGATGCAGGGCCGGATATGTGTGCCCAATGTTGATGTCCTTCGTGAGTTGATTTTGGAGGAGGCCCATAGCTCGCGGTATTCTATCCATCCAAGAGCCGCGAAGATGTATCAAGATTTGAAACAAGCACTATTGGTGGAGAAAGATGAAAATGGACATTGTCGGACATGTAGCACGGTGCCTCAATTGTCAGCAGGTTAAGTACGAGCATCAGAGGCCCGGTGGTGTATTTCAGCGCATTGATATTCCTGAGTGGAAATGGGAGAGGATTACTATGGATTTTGTTAGTGGTCTCCCTCGGACAACAAAGAAGTTTGATTCAGTTTGGGTGATTGTGGATAGATCGACCAAGTCAGCTCACTTTATTCATGCGTGTACTACATACTCCTCAGAGCGGTTAGCAGAGATATTCATCTGTGAGATTGCGAGATTGCATGGGGTTCCAGTTTCTATTATATTAGACAGGGGTACTCAGTTCACTTCTCAGTTTTGGAGAGCATTTCAGCGAGAGATGGGTACACGGGTTGAGTTGAGTACAGCATTTCACCCCCAGACAGACGGACAGTCTGAGCGCACTATTCACATCTTGGAGGATATGTTGCGAGCTTGTGTGATTGATTTTGGTGGTTCGTGGGATGAGTTCCTACCACTTGCCGAGTTTGCCTACAACAACAGTTATCAGTCGAGTATTCAGATGGCCCCGTATGAGGCATTGTATGGCAGGCGTGTAGATCCCCCGTGGGATGGTTTGAGCCTGGTGAGGTTAGATTGATAGGGACTGAGTTAGTCCAGGATGCTCTAGATAGAGTAAAGTTAATCCAGGAGAGGCTTCGTACAGCACAGTCTCGTCAGAAGAGTTATACGGACCGTAGAGTTCAAGAGTTGTCTTTCATGGTTGGTGACAGAGTATTGTTGAAGCTTTCACCTATGAAGGGTGTCATGAGGTTTGGGAAGAAAGGAAAGTTGAGTCCCAGGTACATTGGTCCTTTTGAGATACTTAGGAGAGTTGGAGAGGTGGCATACGAGTTGGCCTTGCCGCCCAGCCTATCCAGCGTTCATCCAGTATTCCATGTGTCTATGCTCCGGAAGTACATTGGAGATCCGTCTCATGTATTAGATTTCAGTACCATTCAGCTTGATGGTGATCTATCCTACGATGTGGAGCCTATTGCTATTTTGGGTCGTCAGGTGAGAAAATTGAGGTCTAAGGAGATTGCATCAGTTAAGGTTCAGTGGAGAGGTCGACCCGTGGAGGAGGCCACTTGGGAGATCGAGCGGGAGACGCGGAGCAGATATCCTCACTTGTTTGAGACTTCAGGTATGTTTCTTGACCCGCTCGAGGACGAGCGTTTGCTTAAGAGGGGGAGAATATGACGACCCGGCCCGTCCTCACGAGAATTACCACCCCGTTATGTTGTAAATGCATGTTTTATGATTTTATATTAGTGTTAGAGTCTATCGGGTGAGTTAGGAGTGAATTGGATTGAAAATGAGGCATATAGCCTTTTTGAAGGAAACTTGAATAAGGAAAGTCAACCCGGAGTTGACTATTTGGTTAGAGGGCTCGAAATCGAATTTTGATGATTCGGTTAGTTCCGGGAGGTGATTTGTGATTTAGGGGAGCGATCGGAATTGAATTTGGAGGCCCGGTGTAGAAATAGGCTTGAATTGGCTAAGGTTGAATTTTGGCGAAATCCGAACGGTAGGTGAGATTTTGATCCGGGAGTCGGAATGGAATTCCGACAGTTGCAGTAGCTTCGTTAGGTGATTTTGGATGTGCCTGCAAAATTTCAGGTCATTCGGACGTCGTTTGGTCGGGTTTTTTATCGAATGTGTAATTCGGAATGTTTTAAGGAATTTAGGCTTGAATTTGATGTGAATTATGGGTTTTGGTGTTATTAGACGTGTTTTGAGGATTGGAGCAAGTTCGAATAAGGTATTAAGATGTGTTGGTGTGTTTGGATGAGGTCCCGGGGCCTCGGGGTGTTCCGGATGGTTAAACGGAGAGAAAATATGGAAAATTGCAGAACTGGTGCACTGCTTCTGTTGTTTTCGCTCCTGCGGAAATGGGAGAGCAGGAGCGAGTCTGCAGGAGCGGACAAGAAGGCGCAGAAGCGGGAAAGACCGCTGAAGCGGAGCCTGGCCCGCAGGAGCGGCTTCGCTGAAGCGAGTGGCGATCGCAGAAGCGGTCCTGAGGCGCGATGGGGAGGTCCGCAGAAGCGGGTGATTGATCGCGGAGGCGAGTCCGCAGGAGCGGACTCTTGATCGCAGAGGCGGAAAGGACCGCAGGAGCGGATGAAAATCCGCAGAAGCGGAATCGTAGGAGCGGTCCTTGGATCGCTGGTGCGGAAATGGCCAAAAGCGCCTGGGTTCGCAGAAGCGACCAATAGGTCGCAGAAGCGGTTCCGCATAGGAGCGGAAAATATTCCGCAGAAGCGAAAATCGCTGTAAGTAAGTGTATCAGAAGTTAGAAAAATTTCAGAACATTTCACACATTTCGGGTCTCGGCTTTAGAGGCGATTTGGGCGATTTTGAAGAGAAATTCAAGGGAAATCATCATGTAATCAACTATGGACTTAAACTATGATTAGTATTGGTAATATTATGCAATTATATCATGAAAATGGAGGAATTTGGGGTAATTTATGGAGGATTTAGCCCTAGGCTTCAACTTTAGAAAATCAAGGTTTTGAATGGCCAAATGGAGTCCGAATTTGGTAAAATTGATATGCTTAGACTCGTATCGAGACGAGGGTTCCGAATATGTGACTTTTGTAATTTTTCGACAAGCGTACCGAAAGTCGGGTTTTGACAACTTTGGGAATTTTGATGTAAATTGAGTTATATTGATTGGGTGTCGTCCCATTGGCCTAATTTGTTGTGTTTCTACTGTATTTGATCAGATTCTACGCGTGCGGAGCTTGATTCTCGTGGCAAGGGCATTGCGGAATAGTCGTCGCGCCGTATTGAGGTGAGTAATAGATGTGGGTGATGACCAGCGGGTTCGAAACCCCGGTATACCACTTTGTGACGCTGTATAGCAGCGAGACACGCACACTCTTGAGAGTGCGGGGTCGATCATGAACTGGAGACTATAGATTAGTCCGACCTGTTGATACTGTATTATTGGCTATTCTCGAGCCGTTGAACCTCCTTCTCGGACGGTTGAGTATATTGTGGGCTGTGTGCCAATTATTGGATCCCGCGAGGATCGTTATCATTGTCTTATCATATAGACATGCTAGTTTACTACTAGTCCGCAAGTATTTCTGTTATTATGCTAATTCCAATCTCTGGAACTTGATATTACTGTTTTCCAACTGAAAAATGATAAAAGAGTTTTCAAAACTACTTTTGAGCCTGCGAGGCTGTATCTGCATATTAGCTGACTAGTAGTGGATCGGGCTGCGCGCCGCAGCGAGATATATGTTGGATCGGACTGCACGCCGCAGAAAATCTCTATGAGATGTGCTTGGGCTGTAGGAGCCCCTCCGGAGTCTGAACCCCCACAGTGAGCACGGGTACCCAAAATTGGAGTCGGGCTACGCGCCGTAGCGGTCATATCATGCATTGCATTGCATTTAGCTACATCTCTGCTAGCCGTTATGCTATTTATTGGTATTTGTCGGTACAGGTACAGTGAATATTGATTCTGTGACAGGGTAGCTGATTATAGCTTTACATAGTGCTTTATCGTGGAATCCTTATCTGCGCTGTCTTACCCTTGTTTATTACTCACTAAGTTGGAGTACTCACTTTACTCCCCGCACCTCGTGCACAGATGCAGGTATCTATTTACCCGGTAGCAGGTCTGGGCCGATCATAGGCAGAGTTATATGAGGTAGCTGCAGAGTCCGCAGGACCCGATATTCCTTCCTACCGTCTTTTGATTTTGTATTGACATTTCTTTCCGCACTTGGTATTTTTGTAAACCTTTATACACTTACGTTCAGTAGAGGCTCATGACTCTTGACCCTTGGTCTATGGGAGTTGATGTATTATGGGACTTGGTTCCCCGTTTTCGTTATATGTATCGCCGTTATTTCGTGAATTAATATGCCTAAATGGGCTAAAGTGAGCTTCTAGCTCCGTGGTTGATATTGATTGGTCAGGCTGGCTTAGCAATGTGCTGGGCGCTAAAAAGAAAGACTAATAATGCTTTAATAATTTACATTATATTCCTATCTAGCTTTTTTCTTTTTATCTCATCCGTTGCTTTTCCCTCTCAGTGCTTTATTTTGTCCGGTGGATGTCGCTTTCCTAGCTTTATGTCACTATCTTGCTTTGTCTTCTTCTTCATTTTTCTTTGCCTAATCTTTTTCTTGAATTCCATCCGTAGCTTTTCTTCTTGGTTGTTACATGTCATTGTCTTCTTTTTCTCTTTTTATTCTTAGCTTTTGTCTTCTTTTCCTCTTTTTCTTCTTAGCTTTTGTCTTCTTCTCCTCTTTTTCTTCTTAGCTTCATGATAGATTTATTACCTTGTCTCCGTAGTTTATTCAAATTCCACTTCTGGAATATAATTATCTTCTCCGTTAAACTTTGTACATAGATGGTCTGAGTACTTTTGGCTTACTAATTTACAATATCTTGCTAACAAATTTTCTGAAATAAATTCCTTTTTGATAGCTCTTGTTTGGGGCATCTTCTCTGGATTTAACAGTGTTATGACCCACTGTCTAACTTCTTCCATGTCTAGTTGTCTTACTTCTCTGGAATGTGAATATATCATGACTTGATCTCTTGAATAATAGCTCCATATCGGGTTTCCATTGGTATAGTTTATAGCTAATTCTTGTACAATAGTTGCTATTCCTATAGTTCGTTTATTAGCATAAAATTCCGGTATATCTAATTTTGGTATCTCGGGTTGTGTTCAATAATTTCCGGGATGATCATTTCCCTGGTCAATCCTATCTTTACCACTTGAATTGGTGGTTTTATCTCATCAAATAATATCTCTGCTGGTGCCGCATAACACTTGATAAAAAATAATTTGCCTTTAGTAACTCGCTTATAATTCATAAATGCTTTATATAGATCCGGTATAGCTGTCAATTCTGTTCCATCCATAGTATATACGGTGTTCAATAATCCATAATTGTAGCAGGTTGCTACTAGCTTTGGGTTAGTGTTAGGTAGTGCGATAAGTCTATTATAGCCTTGTAATTTTTGTGTTATATAATCGGTATTTGGTTCGGTTGTTGTAGCTCTTGGTTTGAGGTTTAAAAAGGTTTGTATTTTATAGATATTTTCTACGTATGTTCTGGTTATATGGTTGTAGGTTTTCTTGTCTTGGCTTAGGCTATCTACGTATGAAATAGTTTGTGGGGTATAAATAATGGATCTTTTTGGTATTTTGGAATAAATGGTTTTCGAATATTTTATTTAGGTTTTGTGTGTATTTTGGTTTATTACTAACTTCTTTTCCCTTGCTTGTTCCTGCAGCTGTATTTAAACAAACATTATGGGTTTTTAGGAGTTTCCCAACGTCTCCTTCTAGCTCTGGAATTTTACCGTCTTCCGATCGACATAGTTCCGCATTTTTATAGTCATGCTGCTGACTTGTAGCTTTGAGTTTCTCCTCACTAGATTTTATCTTGTTTAGTTTCATTTCCATACCGTCCATTTTTAAAGAAAGGGCAGTGATGATATTGTATAGCTTTTCGGTTGTTTCTTCGTCAGTCTGTGTAGCTTTGTCTTGATATGTAATCTGCAATGACATTTTTGTTAGTACTGATTACTTCAATTGTAAATGTAAAGTTCAATATATTCAGCACTAGTCTCCGTATTTCCTTTGTTGTAACTGAATCTTGTATCTTCCTGGTTAGCCACCATTTTACTTGTGTATTATCTGTTCTTATAATAAACTTATTATATACAATATATGGTTCAAATGCCAATAAACATTTATATACTACATATAATTCCTTTCTATTGATTTCCCATTTATCTCCGGGTTTGTGAATGTTCCTGAATAATACCTACAATGATGTTCTATTTTTTCTTTATCATACCTGTATTTTAATACTCCTCCATAGCTTTTTTCACTTGCGTCTGATTCCACTATATATGTAAATTTTTTATCTTCATCTGGGAAGTATAGTTTTGGTAGATTTTTACATATTTGTTTAACTTTTCTTACTTGTTTTTTATCTTTTTCACTAAAGTGGTACTCTATATCCTTTTTTTGATTTTTCTGTAACGGTTTTAGAGTTTCTGCTAATTTTGGTATGTATTCTCTTACTTGGTTTACTAATCCTAAAAATGATTGTAGTTTCTTTTTTGTATCTAATTGTTCATTTGAATTTATTATTTTTTGTACTATATGAGTTTGCATTTTAATTCCACTTTTATCTATTTCTATTCCTAGAAATTCTATTTGATTTTTCATTATTTCTGCCTTTTTTCTACTTAGGCTTATTCCCGATATTTCTATAATATGTATAAATTTTTCTAATAATTTTTTATGTTCATCTTGTATTTTTGAATATAATAATATATCATCAATATATATTATGCAATTTTCTAGTTGTTTGAAATAGTTATCCATAAAATGTTGATATCTTCCTGGTGCATTTTTATATCCAAATGGCAATACGTTCCATTCATAAAATCCTTGGGGTACGGTAAATGCTGTAAGTTTCTTGGATTCTTCTTCTAACTTTAAGTGGTAAAATCCCGATTTACAATCAAATTTACTAAAATAGTTATATCCTTGGATTTGTCTTATTTTTAGTATTTTGTTTGGTATTGGGTAATTATATGTCTTAGTTTTTACATTTAGATTTCTATAATCAATAACCATTCTACTTTTTCCTCTTTTTTGTTCACTATGTTTATTTACTATAAATGCTGGACTTGTGTGTTTACTATTACTTTCTTGTATATAACCTTGTTCTAATAATTCGTCAATGTGTATTTTAAATTCATTTAAATCTTTAAAATTGTATTTTAAAGGTTTTTGTGTTACTATACTATTTTCATCAATTAGCTCTATTTTTACCTTTGTTTTATGTTTTTCCCAACCTTGTAATGGGTTTTCACTATACAATGGTTCTAGTTTTTCTTGGATTATTTTGACTGTATTTATTGAAAAAATAATTAATTCTATTTTATTAGTATCTTCTTTTTCATTTTCTAATTTTTGTGTTATTTTCTCACTTCCTTTTATCCAATCAGTTGTTTTTCTTTTCTTTTTTAGAACTCTTTTTGCTCCTATTTTTTGTTTACATGGTGTTGTAAACCACCAATGTGTTTTAATTATTACGTGTGGGTATAGTTTTTCTAAGAATGGTATTCCTAGTAACATATCTGTCACGACCCGGATTTCCCACCATCGGGGTCATGATGGCGCCTACTAAATGGAGCTAGGCAAGCCAAATATTAATTACATCTCCATTAATTACCAATTTCTTATTATGACTTATTATTAAAAACATATAACTTACAGCGGAATAATCAAAATTAGCGGAAGACTTAGTCAAATATGATAAAGAAAACCCAAACATGATACACTACCCAAGACTGGTGTCACAATACTCACGAACTTCTAAGAATAATACACATAATTGTCTGAAAGAAATTACAAGTTGTTTATCTCGATTACATGAGATAACGTAATGAAAAGCATAGATGAAGAGACAACCGGAACCCGCGGACGCTCGCAAGTGCTACCTCGTAGTCTCGTAGTCGGAAAATCCACAAGTCGCCACCGCCGCCGCCGCCGTTATCCCTGTATCGCGCAAAAAGAGCGCAGAGTGTAGTATCATCACAACCGACCCCATGTGCTGGTAAGTGCCTGGCCTATCCCAGCGAACTAGTGACAAGGCTAAGGCCAGTCACCCACATAAACCTGTACAGTTGCAATATACATATATATACAATACATTTATAAGGAAAGACTCTGCTCAGAAATAATAGTCAATAACTCGTGATATCCAGACTAATATAATCAACAGAATAAATCTTACTTTCATGTCTCAATTCCTTTCTCATTTCATATCTCGTGGTAGGCGTACCACCCGCTCCCAACTATCACAGTAATTATATCTTGTGGTAGGCGTACCACCCGCTCCCAACTATATCAATAATTATATCTTGTGGTAGGCGTACCACCCGCTCCCAACTATGTCAATAATTATATCTTGTGGTAGGCGTACCACCCGCTCCCAACTATGTCAATAATTATATCTTGTGGTAGGCATACCACCCGCTCCCAACTATGTCAATAGGCTACAGGTAACTATGGCCAATGCCAAGATTTAAATCATTTTGTGGTCGGCGTGCCACACGATCCCATTTCTTATTATACAAGTGGTCGGCGCGCCACACGATCCCAATTCATAAATATATATGTCGGCGCGCCACACGAACCCAATTCATAAATATATAAGTGGTTGGCGCGCCACACGATCCCAATTCATAAATATATATATTACCGGCATTTAGCCAATAATCTCTATATCAACAATATTTATAATTACCGGTTTTAAACCAATAATTGATAATAATTTCAACAATTTATCTTCATTACCGGTATAACACCAATAACTCTTAATCAACAATTTATTCATAACTGAATTTCTATTCCTACAAGCTAGGATAGAACAAACACTTACCTCAAAAGTTTACGAATGATTCAATCTGTAGCAATGCCTTTTCCTTTCGAATTTGACTCCAATCCAATCGTATCTATACACAATTGATTTAATATCATCAATACTACTCAACAAACTAATTCCTAAGACCAATTACATCTTTTACAACATTCTGCCTGGAATAGTAATTTTTGACCCCGGGCCCACATGGTCGGAACTCGGGGTTAGGACCAAAATTCGGTTACCCATCCCCCCACGAGTTCATGTGTATGATTTGTTTCAAAATCGGACCTCAATTCGAGGTCCAATTTCCCAATTTATGAAAAACCCTATATTCTAACAAAAACAAGAAATTTTACCATGAAAACCTTTGATTTCTAATGAAAAACATGTTTAATGATGTTAGGAATTGAAAGAATTAAGTAAAAAGTGACTTACAATTGTTTTGATGAAGAAGGAATCCGTGAAGAATCGCAAATGGGTGTTTTTGGTTTGTAAAAAGTGAAGAAATGAATTGAAAATCGTGTTTTACAGGTCTCTGTGTTCGCATTTGCGAACATGGGTTCGCAATTGCGAACCCCGACCAATTTCCGGAGTTTGAAAAATAAGCTAAGGCTGGGAAGTTTGCATTTGCGAACTTTTGTTCGCATTTGCGAAGCCAAGCCAAATCTGGGGGCTTCGCATTTGCGAACGTTTGTTCGCAATTGCGAACTAGGCTGCTTCCAGGGATTTTTCGCATTTGCGAACGTTTGTTCGCATTTGCGAACAAGGCTGGGCTGAGGGACCTTCGCATTTGCGAAGAATGCTTCGCATTTGCGAAGCAGGCCTTTTCACTGGAGGCCTCGCAATTGCGAGGTTTGCTTCGCATTTGCGAACCCAAACGGTCCTGGGCACCTTCGCATTTGCGACCAAGGGTTCGCATTTGCGAACCCTGCCTTGACCCGCCACCTTCGCAATTGCGAGAAATACTTCGCAATTGCGAAGACAACAGCTGGGTGAAAAACCAGCAGTGCAAAAACTCAGAATTTCATCCAACGGCCTATCAAATCTTCTCTACCTCCAGACGAGGTACCACTGAATCTACCCGAATTACGAGATCTCTTATCTGATCCATGTCTTGCTCCCCGTGACAGAGCCATCTCGATCCGGCGGGCTGCATTAGCTGCCTCCTGAAAAGTGATTTCAGTTCCTGCCCCCATAGCCATCTGTAGCCGAATTGGCTGATTTAAGCCATCAATAAACCTCCTCACTCTCTCCCGATCTGTGGGAAGTATGATAATAGCATGGCGAGCCAGGTCCATGAACCTAGTCTCGTACTGTGTGACTGTCACGACCCCGAATCCGGTCGTGATGGCGCCCAGCACATTGCTAAGCCAGCCCGACCAATTTAATTTAACAACGGAGCTAGAAGCTCTCATTAACCCATTTAAGCATATTAATTTACGAAGCAACAATGATACATAAACGAAAACGGGGAACCAAGTCCCATAATACATCAACTCCTATAGACCAAGGGTCAAGAGTCGTGAGCCTCTACCTGAACATGAGTGTATAAAGGGTTACAAGATACCAAGTGCGGAAAGAAAAGTCAATACAAAATCAAGAGACAATAAGAAGGAATATCGGGTCCTGCGGACTCTGCACCTACCTCGAATATCCACAAATGTCGCCTCGCACAGCCACTGGATCACTGCTGAGAGGTACCCGGATCCGCACACAAGGTGCAGGGAGTAAAACGAGTACCGCCAGACTCAGTGGTAATAAACAGGAGTAAGACAACACAGATAAGAAATCCGCAATAAAGCACTATGTACACCTATAATCAGCTACCCTGTCATATAATCAATATTCACTGTACCTGTACCAACAAATACTAATAAATAGCATAACAACTAGCAGTATGTAGCTAAATGCAATGCAATGCATGATATGACCGCTACGCGCGTAGCCCCGACTCCAATTTTGGGTACCCGTGCTCACCGTGGGGGTTCGGACTCCGGAGGGCTCCTACGCCCCAAGCACATCTCATAGAGATATTCCCGCGCGTGCAGTCCGATCCAACATATATCTCGCTCGCGGCACGCAGCCTCGATCCACTACTAGTCGCCTAATATGCAGATACATGTCTCGCAGCTCAAAAGTAGTTTTTGAAAACTCTTTTATCATTTTTCAGCTCGAAAACAAGAATATCAAGTTCCAGGAGATAGGAATTAGCATAATAACGTAAATAGCCGTGGACTAGTAGTAAACTAGCATGTCTATATGATAAGACAATGATAACGATCCTCGCGGATCCAATAACCTGGCTCACGGCCCACAAGTATACTCAACCGCCCAAGAATGGGGTTCAACGCCTTAAGAGTAGCCAATAATACAGTATCAACATGTCGGACTAATATATAGTCTCCAGCTCATGATCGACCCCGCACTCTCAAGAGTGTGCGTGTCTCGCCGCTATACAGCATCACAAAGTGGTATACCGGGGTTTCGAACCCGCCGGTCATCACCCACATCTATTACTCACCTCAATACGGCGCGATGACTACTCCGCAATGCCCTTGCCACGAGAATCAAGCTCCGCACGCGTAGAATCTGATCAAATACAGTAGAAATACAACAAATTAGGCCAATGAGACGACACCCAATCAATACAACTCAATTTACATCAAAATTCCCAAAGTTGCCAAAACCCGACTTTCGGTACGCTTGTCGAAAAATTACAAAAGTCACATATTCGGAACCCTCATCTCAACACGAGTCTAAGCATATCAATTTTACCAAATTCAGACTCCATTTGCCCATTCAAAACCTTGATTTTCTAAAGTTCAAGCCTAGGGCTAAATCCTCCATAAATTACCCCAAATTCCTCCATTTTCATGATATAATTGCATAATATTATCAATACTAATCATAGTTTAAGTCCATAGTTGATTACCCGATGATTTCCCTTGAATTTCTCTTCAAAATCGCCCAAATCGCCTCTAAAGCCGAGACCCAAATGTGTGAAATGTTCTGAAATTTTTCTAACTTCTCATACACTTAACTTACAGCGATTTTCGCTTCTGCGGAAAAATTTCCGCTCCTACGAGTCCGTATCCGCGACCAAAGGGTCGCTTCAGCGGATGCCGCTTCAGCGGAAAGGAGTCCGCTTCTGCGGAGCTAAGCGCCCCTGCGCCCTTCGTCCGCTTCTGCGCCCATAATTCCGCTGGAGCGGAAACAACAGAAACAGGATCCCAACCTGCAATTTTTCCACAATTTTCTTCCGTTTAACCATCCGAAAACACCCCGAGGCCCCCCGGACCTCATCCAAACACACCAACACATCTTAACACCTTATTCGAACTTGCTCCAATCCTCAAAACACGTCTAATAACACCAAAACCCATAATTCACATCAAATTCAAGCCTAAATTCCTTAAAACATTCCGAATTACACATTCAATCAAAAACCCGACCAAACGACGTCCGAATGACCTGAAATTTTGCAGCCACATCCAAAATCACCTAACGGAGCTACAGAAATTGTCGGAATTCCATTCCGACCCCGGATCAAAATCTCACCTACCGTTCGGATTTCGCCAAAATTCAACCTTAGCCAATTCAAGCCTATTTCTACACCGGCCTCCAAATTCAATTCCGATTGTTCCCCTAAGTCACAAATCACCTCCCGGAACTAACCGAATCATCAGAATCCGATTCCGAGCCCTCTATCTAAATAGTCAACTCCGGGTTGACTTTCCTTATTTAAGTTTCCTTCACAAAGGCTATATGCCTCATTTCCAATCCCAATCACTCCTAACTCACCCGATAGACTCTAACACTGATATAAAATCATAAAAAATACAATTTCAACATAACGGGGTGGTAATTCCCGTGACAACGGCCGGGTCGTCACAGTTTCTTAGGCATGGTTCTCCACGAGCCAGTTTGCTTTCTTTTATTTTGATTTTCTACCTTTATACACAAATCAACTAACTCATCTATTGTTACATATTGTTGTAATTCAACTACATGACGATCCCGCTGGCCTGGTTAGACAATAATCTCTCCACCAAGTCTTGGCGGAACCATATAACCGAAAAGTAGCAAAATCCACACCATTAGTCTCCACAATACCCATAGTACGGAGAACTTCGTGGCAGCTGTATAGGAAATCCTGTGGATCCTCTGAAGGAGTGCCACTGAATGTGGTAGTGAACATCTTGGTAAACCTGTCCAATCTCCACAACGCATCAGCAGACATGGCTGCACCATCATTAGACGGAGTCGCAGTAATAGGCCGAGCTGCCTCAACTGGCTGAATCACAGGAACCTGAGTCTGGGGAATCACTGGCTCCGGAGTGCGTGTAGCAGGAGTCTGATTACCTCCTCCAGCCTGAGAAGTGGCTGGTGCTACCGGTAATAAACCTGCTCCGGTGATATGATCCATAAAACCTGCTATCCGGACCAAAGCATCCTGAAGATCCGGTGAAAACAAAGCTCCTCCTGGGACCTGAGCTGGGCCTACTGGAGCTGCTGGGGTCGGAACTTCCTCCTCGATATGAACATGAGGCTCTGCCACTCGTGCTGCTGCTCGGGGCTGAGCTCTGCCCCTACCTTGGCCTCTAGTACGACCTCGACCTCGGCCTCTGCCCCTAGCGGGAGCTGCCGCTGCTGGGACCTCGGGCTGCTGGTCAGTAGACGAGGATGCACGTGTCCTTACCATCTGCGGAAGAACAGAGTAGAAGTTCAATTAACATTTAAAAGATCAAGTCGCACGACTGGAAAGAATAAAGGGAATATTTTCCTAACTCCGTAGCCTCTGGAGGATAAATACAGACGTCTCCGTACCGATCCTTCATACTCTACTAAGGTTGTTCGTGAGTTGTGAGACCTGTGCAACCTAGTGCTCTGATACCAACTTGTCACGACCCGGATTTCCCACCATCGGGGTCATGATGGCGCCTACTAAATGGAAGCTAGGCAAGCCAAATATTAATTACATCTCCATTAATTACCAATTTTTTATTATTAAAAACATATAAATTACAGCGGAATAATCAAAATTAGCTGAAGACTTAGTCAAATATGATAAAGAAAACCCAAACATGATACACTACCCAAGACTGGTGTCACAATACTCACGAACTTCTAAGAATAATACACATAATTGTCTGAAAGAAAATACAAGCCGTTTATCTCGATTACATGAGATAACAGAATGAAAAGCATAGATAGAAGAGACAACGGGTCCTGCGGACGCCTGCAAGGCTACCTCGTAGTCTCAGTAGTCGGAAAATCCACAAGTCGCTACTGCCGCCGCTGCTGTCCGTAACCTGTATCTGCGGCGCAAAAAGAGCGCAGAGTGTAGTATCAGCACAACCGACCCCATGTGCTGGTAAGTGCCTGGCCTATCCCAGCGAACTAGTGACAAGGCTAAGGCCAGTCACCCACATAAACCTGTACAGTTGCAATATACATATATATACAATACATTTATAAGGAAAGACTCTGCTCTGAAATAATAGTCAATAACTCGTGATATCCATACTAATATAATCAACAGAATAAATCTTACTTTCATGTCTCAATTCCTTTCTCATTTCATATCTCGTGGTAGGCGTACCACCCGCTCCCAACTATCACAGTAATTATATCTTGTGGTAGGCGTACCACCCGCTCCCAACTATATCAATAATTATATCTTGTGGTAGGCGTACCACCCGCTCCCAACTATGTCAATAATTATATCTTGTGGTAGGCGTACCACCCGCTCCCAACTATGTCAATAGGCTACCGGCAACTATGGCCAATGCCAAGATTTAAATCATTTTGTGGTCGGCGTGCCACACGATCCTATTTCTTATTATACAAGTGGTCGGCGCGCCACACGATCCCAATTCATGAATATATATATATATATAAGTGGTCGGCGCGCCACACGATACCAATTCATAAATATATATATTACCGGCATTTAGCCAATATTCTCTATATCAATAATATTTATAATTACCGGTTTTAAACCAATAATTGATAATAATTTCAACAATTTATCTTCATTACCGGTATAACACCAATAACTCTTAATCAACAATTTATTCATAACTGAATTTCTATTCCTACAAGCTAGGATAGAACAAACACTTACCTCGAAAGTTTACGAATGATTCAATCCGTAGCAATGCCTTTTCCTTTCGAATTTGACTCCAATCCAATCGTATCTATACACAATTTATTTAATATCATCAATACTACTCAACAAACTAATTCCTAAGACCAATTACATCTTTTACAACATTCTGCCCGGAATAGTAATTTTCGACCCCGGGCCCACATGGTCGGAACTCGGGATTAGGACTAAAATTCGGTTACCCATCCCCCCACGAGTTCATGTGTATGATTTGTTTCAAAATCGGACCTCAATTCGAGGTCCAATTTCCCAATTTATGAAAAACCCTATATTCTAATAAAAACAAGAAATTCTACCACGAAAACCTTTGATTTCTAATGAAAAACATGTTTAATGATGTTAGGAATTGAAAGAATTAAGTAAAAAGTGACTTACAATTGTTTTGACGAAGAAGGAATCCGTGAAGAATCGCAAACGGGTGTTTTTGTTTTGTAAAAAGTGAAGAAATGACCGAAAATCGTGTTTTACAGGTCTCTGTGTTCGCATTTGCGAACACGGGTTCGCAATTGCGAACCCCGACCAATTTCCGGAGTTTGAAAAATAAGCTAAGGTGGGAAGTTCGCATTTGCGAACTTTTGTTCGCATTTGCGGAGCCAAGGCAAATCTGGGGTCTTCGCAATTGCGAACATATGTTCGCAATTGCGAACTAGGTTGCTTTCCAAGGATTTTCGCATTTGCGAAATAAGGTTCGCATTTGCGAACCAGCAGTCTTCCGGGCTTCTTCGCAATTGCGACACATTCTTCGCAATTGCGAAGACAGTAGGTTTGGGGCCTCGCAATTGCAGGTTTGGTTCGCATTAGCGAACCCAACCGGTCCCGGGCACCTTCGCATTTGCGACTCAGTGGTTCGCATTTGCGAACCCCGCCTTGACCTCGCCACCTTCGCAATTGCGAAGACAACAAACTGGGTGAAAACCAGCAGAGGCAAAACTCGTAATTTCATCCAACCGCCTATCAAATATTTACCCGAGCCCCCCGGCTCCAAACCAAATATGCATACTAACTCAAAAACATCATACGAATTTGCTCGCGCGATCAAATCGCTAAAATAACATCAAAACCAATGGATTGAGCCTTAAAACTCAAGAATTCTTTCAAAATTCATAATTTCCAAACTTTCCAATTTAAGGCCGAAATGCGTCAAACGACGTCCGTTTTCAACCAAACTTTACAGGAAGCGCTTAACCAATATTTATGACCTGTACCGGGCGTCGGAACCATAATACGAGCCCGATACTAGTACGTTTTAATCAAAAATCAGTTTCATTTTCCTTAAACATTTTCAGAAAACAATTTAACAGAAAAATTCTTTTACCGGGGTTCTAGACCTCGGATTTCAATTCCGGCATATGCCCAAGTTCCATATTTTTCTACGGATTTTCTGAGATAGTCAAATCACGGATCCGGGTCCGTTTACCAAAAATGTTGACCAAAGTCAACCATATCAATATTAATATCAAAATTCTTCAACTTTTTCACATATTTCACATATTTCAACATAACTATTTTCCAACTTTGTGCCCGGACTATGCACGCAAATCGAGGCAACTATAAATGAGGTTTTCACGTTATTACATGTGGGTATAGTTTATCTAAGAATGGTGTTCCTAGTAAAATATCTCTTATGGGTAATTCAAAATTGTATATTTCTTCTATAGTAAGTATTTTATCCCATATTTGTATTTTTATATTTTTTGATTTGCGGGTAATTATGCTTCCTTCGTTGTTAAATCCTGTTACTGGTAAGGGTGTTCTAAGTTTTTCCCATTTCTCTTCTGGTAAGCAATTGTATCTACATAAATTTACTTCTGATCCCGTATCTATTATAGGTGTGTAGTATCTATTGTAGTATCCTTCCACTATTATTTTTACTAGTATATGTATTTTCATATTTATAATATAGTTCTTTTTATTGTCACTTTCTTATTTTCATAATGTATGGTTAGTTGTTCATTATCTAAGTTGTATGGTTTAACTTTTTCTAGCCATTTTATTCCTAATATAATATTATTATCTCCTTGGTATATTTTAAATCTTATTATCATAATTATTCCTCCTATAATTATTTCTTTTTATGCTATTTCTTCACTAGTTATCATTCCTTTAGGTAATTCGGGGTATAATTTTTCACTAGTTAATATCTAATCTTCTGTAATTAATTCTCTTGTTATATAGTTTTCTTCTTGTCCTGTATTTATTAGTATTAAGTATTTTCTTCCATTCATTACTCATGTTATGTAATAATGATGATGTTTTATTTCTCCTGGTAATTGCTCTATAAGTTTAGGTATTTTATATCCTACCTTATCTGATGTGCTTGTTTTATTTGATGATGTTTGTCCCACTTCAAAACTCAATCTTTTTGATGAGCTTAATCTTTCTTTTACTATGTCTAAATCTTCTTCTATGTCTAATTCATTATAACTATATTCATTGTTATCTATAACTGTAACTATTCTTTCAAAAGGATTTTCTATCTTTATTTTGTTTATTTTATTTCTTGCCATTATCTTATGTTTAGTTGTTAATATATATAAGTTTTTACATCTTGCTGTAAATATCTTACTACCTGGGGTTAATTCTATTCCTGACATTTTCCAGTATAATACAAGTGATTTATCTATATTTTTATCATTTATCGCTACTGAATAGTTAGCATTAATTATGAACTTAAATTTTTGGTATATCAAATTTCCTCGTACTTGTAACAACCCGACCGGTCGCTTTGAGCTCTGGCGCGTCATTCAGCAGATTGATGCCATGAACAGCTTCATCTCAGGTATATTGACTTGTGTGTATGGTCAGAAGTCAAATTCAGGAAGTTTGGAGTGAAATCTAAATGGAAATTCTCATTTTGAAAGCTTAAAGTTGAAGAACTGAACTACGATTGGAATTTTGAGTAAATGACCTCGGAATTGGGATCTAAAAGTTCCAACATGCTCGTATGATGATTTTAAACTTGGACGTATGTCCGGATTTGGTTTTAGATAACCCGTGAGCATTTCAGCGTATATGGTGGAAGTTAGTATTTTAGAAGGATTTCATAAATTTGGGTTGGAAGGCATTTTAGAGTTATAGATGTCCGTTTGGGATTCCGAGTCTGCGAATAGATCCATATGGTGATTTTGGAGTTGGGAACGCGATCGGAAGTGAATTCGGGTGTCCGGGGGTCATTTTGAAGTCATTTGGCAAAATATATGAATTTGAAGGTTTATGAGAAAATTCGACCGGAAGTGAAAATTTTGATATCGGGGTCGGAATGCAATTCTGAAAGCTCGTGCAAGTCCGTAATGTCGAGTGTATCTTGTGTGCAAATCTTGAGTCAATTCGGATTGATTTTGGTAGGAAATGAAACAATTAATCTCTTTAAGGAAAGCTTAAGTTGGAAAAGTCAACTCAATGTTGACTTATGAGTTCGAGGGATCGGAACTGAATTCCGATGATTCGGTTAGTTTCGGTGGATGATTTAAGACTTAGGAGCGCAATCGGAAGTAATTTTGGAGGTCCGGTGAAGAAGTTAGCCTATTTTGGCGAAGTTGGAATTTTGGCAAAATTCGAACGGTGGGTGAGATTTTGATCCAGGAGTCGGAATGGAATTTCGACAGTTGCAGTAGATCCGTTAGGTGATTTTGGATATGCGTGCAAAAATTCAGGATATTCGGAGGTCGTTTGGTCCGGTTTTTGATCGAATGTTGGTTGCGGAAGTTTAAATGAAAACTTAGGCTTGAATTTGCTTGGATTCGATGTTTTCCGTGTTTAAGGGCGTGTTTTCATGATTGGAACAAGTTTGCATCGTGTTATGGAATATGTTGGTGGTTTTTGTTGGGAGCCCGGGGGCCTCGGGATGAATTCGGGGGTCCAAACGGACCATTTAGAGCCAAAGTGAGCAGCTGATTGCTGCACTAATTGCAGCAGATTTTCAGCAATTTTCGGCTACTTTGAGAGCTGATATCTTGTAATATATAAGAAATCACAAAAAGTGCCAAACATGAAAGTTGTAGAACATCGTGTCTAGTTTCTAGAAAGCTAAAGAACTCATAATTTGGACATCTGTACTAGAAGTTATGATCGACGGAAAATGACTGCTGGAGCAATAGGAGGTACAACTTGTACATCGCAGCAGGGTACAACCCGACGAAGCACAGACAGATTCTTTATTACACGAAATTGGGTTATTTCTTTAATCGATTTCATTTCGTTTGGATGATTTTGGAGAGCTTCAAGAGGGGATTTCACCGGTAAACATCGGAGGTAAGATTCTTGACTCAAAAACATAATTTTATGGTAGAATTAACATCAATCTTCATGAATTTGGGTAGAAATTGTGAAGGATTGTGGCCTAGAAATTGAAAACGAAAATTTAGGTTTTGAAAGGCCAATTGAACTCCGATTTCGATAAATTTTATATGCACGGACTCGTGGCGAGACGAGGATCGCGTTGGTACTAATTTCGGAATTTTCCGAGCAGCGGGCCCGGGGTCGGGTTTTTACCAACTTAGTGTATTTATGCGAATTTCATGTAAATTGAAATGGTTATGATTCTTTGACCCGTATTTGACACAATAATTGTGGTTTGAATAGATTCTACACGCGAGACAGCGAATTCCAAAGGAAAGGGCATTGCGGACGAGTCTACGACCGGCTAGAGGTGAGTAGTTTGTGTATATGGTAGCCTGAGGGTTCGAAACCCCGGCTTAGCACATTGTGACGCTTGTAGGGCGTGGCTCGCACACCGTGGCAGGTGCGGAATTGATTGTGACCGGGGATTGAGACTTGGTCCATCCCGGATATGGATAAAAATGCTATTAGTGATAGAAATACACCGTGTTTGACATATTTGTGGGTTGTAAGCCTTGTTTGGGGCCTTGTGCCGACCTGTAGTATCCCTAGGGGATAGTATTTACGTGATAGCTATATTTGCTTAATCACTGATCTCAGTCCTGGAAATTGAAATCACAGTATTGAAATGCTAAGTCACCGGCTTTTGCAAATTAAATAAAAGTTAAAGTATTTTTCATAAATTATGAATTGGAAACTGGAATTAAGAAAAATGAACCGTTTTGTGACTTATCTGATTAATGTGGGCAGAGGATGGATCGGGCTGCACGCCGCAGCGGTTTATATGAGGATCGGGCTGCACGCCGCAGCGGTTGATATGAGGATCGGGCTGCACGCCGCAGCAGTACACACCCTCAGTGAGCGCCATCGACGTTAAATGGATCGGGCTACACGCCGTAGTGGTCATATGCATTGCATTGCATTTTTATCTGTTGAATTATCTGTGCTAATTGTGACTTGCTGTTGTTATTAGTTCGTGGTAGGTATCGGACTGTAGTTTAGCTTTACTCGTGGTATTCTGTGGATTTCCTGCTTTCAGCTATTAATATATGCTTTTACTCACTGAGTACTTAGTACTCACCCCTACTCCCCGCACCTTTGCGTGCAGATTCAGGTACACAAGAGGGTTAGACGAGCACTTCACCTTTATCAGAGTTTATCCGAGTTGCTGAGGTAGCTGCTGGCGTTCGCAGGACCTGACTTCTCTTCTTATTCTATTTTTCCTTTATAGATAAATTATTCAGACTTTAGTATTTGGATCAGATATTGTTATCCGATCTTGTTTAGAGGCTCCAGACTCGTGACCCTAGATCTTTGGGGTGGATATTCAGTTTAGCTTTATTGTTGATATTAATGTTCAGGTTATTGATTTGAGCTTCATGCTCGGGATGAGAGTGTAAATGGTCGGGCTTGCCTAGCAATTGTGTTGGACGCCATCACGACCGGATTGGGGTCGTGACAAGTTGGTATCGAGCCTAGGTTACTAGGCCCCATGAGTCTTGAGCCGGTTAGTAGAGTCTTGTGGATCGGTACGGGGACGCCTGTACTTATCCTCGGGAGGCTGCAAACCATTAGGAAACACTTCACATTTCTTGGAATTCTTATCGTGCGTACTTGATTCAGCCTTGAGATATAATCTTTGAAATTCCTTCCACACGTCCGTGTACGCTTCGAGCACTCAGTAATATAATTGCCTTGATGGCTTGTGATTCCCTGATCGAGGGTCGAGATATAATCTTTGTGAGTTCATGTCGGGCCAGTCGGGAGGACTTGAGGCCAAATCTTTGTCTATGACATGAGCACCAAAGTGCTGATTTCACAAACTGGTATTATGAAATTTCGCGTGATCGGTATTGTTCCTAATTATGGAAATGGCAGCTTAATAATGTACGAGTTGTCAGAGTGTTAGATCCTTATTGTAATCTGTTATGTAACCCCGAGCTACGGGCGTGGTGAAAATTTATCATATCTCTTAGTTGGAAGGTAAAGTGTCTTACATGTAGTAAAATGAGTTTAGACTCGGGAAGACTAAAGTGATTATGCTATGTGTATCCCGGTGGAAGGTGTTGTACTGAAATACTAGATTGAGGCAAAATATGTGGGTTGATTCTAATGTGTAATTGAAGTGTATTTGATATATGTTATGATTCGAACAGGTGCAGCGCATGTTCATGTATCAATTTTGATAATATAACCCGTGTAGTATTGAGATTAATGTTGTTGATATACATTGTGATGTCTTGTTGAGTTGTGGATGTATTGTTAGGATGGTTTTGGTGATTCTCTGGCAGGTGGATAGGCCAAATTACAAAGGAAACTATGTCGAAATTTTTGGAAAATTTGGGACTTAGAAAAAATTTCTGTCACCTAAAGAGAGTAGGCTTAACTATGGTATGTGCATAAATGCAAGAATTGCTGAAGAGTTAAGGTCTCTGATGATTCGAGTCTCTGTCAAGGCTCGTAAATGACTTGAGATTAATCTCACTATAACATTGTGGCCTCATTTGGGTAAGAATACTATAAGTGGCTAAAGGTGCTTTGATGAATGGCTTCGAGCCAAGTTGGGGAGGTTTTTATTGATTAACTAATTGCACCGTTGTGTGCTATGTTGGTGCTGTCTCTAGGTATGTTGGGAAAATTCTGATAGAGGTTATGGTGCTTCATAGATGTGAAGAAATCCTAGGATGATTTGAACTGATGTCGGTAAGGAATGTTCGGTGAATAGAAAAGAGAGATAGCTAAATGCAGCTGTATGTAATCATGTTCTGCGATGTCAGAGTTCTAACAAGGCATGAGTGGTTCTGTTCAATAAGACAGCTGAATTGTAATTGAATAAGGGTGAATGACGCTCGAGAATAGCCTTGCGGTGTTCAGGACTTTGCTTGTAATGGTTAGGTGTCTTAAGATTGTGTATGTGGCTAAAGACGGTGGTTTCGTTAGAAGGGATCAAGACTTGTGTAATGATATGTGAATGATGAGATTCTATGTATCTATATTGTAGAGTAATGATAACGAATTCAAAAATCGCAAGAAATTCTTCAAAACAAAGTATTGTAGAATGTGGTACTTTTGAGAAACATTGAGAGAGTATTAAGTGACCTATGGGCTTTAGACCGTGTGATCTTGTGTACGAGTCTCGTGTGGTAACATGAGTTGAGGTATTGTGGTGCTACAGTAAAGAGAATATTAAATTTAAGATAAATCAAAAAGGAAATTGGTAAATGGAGTAACTTGTTAATAAACCGTAATGGTATGATAAGGATACGATTAACTCCTAGTATGTGTTCGAAGTAATGAGTCTTGCAGATATGGTGCAACCAAGCTCTTGAGTGCTGGTAGTTGCGTAGCTCGATGTGGGTAGAAGGACTCAGTCCTGGCAGCCAAACTTATGTAATGGATTGGGAGAAAGAGTTTGTGATGGGTCCTACCATGGTTTAAAAGTGAGTATATTCTTGTCGGTATGCAAAGCTTGGAATTTGTAATGAGTTTTCTCTATATGGGATCATGAAAGGCCTTGACTAGTTGAGTGCGTCGATGTTTGAGGCGGAGAAAAGGGATATGAATTCCCATGTTATCTTAGTGTGGTATGGTATATGCGACGTGTTATGGAAAGTTGATAATGGCATACGTGGTATGAATGGATGCTTGATGTGTGTTACGTGTTCGTACGATGGAAAGTGGGGGCAGCTGTAGGTGATTTAAAGAATCGATCTTTCTGGCGATTAAGGAAAATGGTACTGCTATTCTAGTAATTTGGCAGGTATATGGTCCAAAAGGACAAGGTAATGTAATAATATCTAGTGGTATGGTGGTATTCTCTTGTTGGATTGACTTGTAATAATTGAGTCGCTAATGCCATAGTGAAATTTCTGAATGGCTTTCGTGGTATGAATGGACGCTTGATGTGCATTATGTATTCGTACGATGAAGTAAGGAATCAGGTACAGTGATTCATGTGTTATATATGTGTTGGAGACTAGAAGTTCTCGTAATCCACCTATGCAGTGGTTGTATATCGTATGTATCGGCACCGTTTAGCGATCATTGGAAGTTGGAAGCCCTAGTGGCTCTCGCTTAGCTCTATATAATGAATTTGGGTTATGAGACTTGATTGCAGACTGGTTGTCATAAGTCAGGTTACCTAGACGAATGTGATATGGACTATGTCGGAAATGGCACAAATTGCGTAGCAGAGTGCATCAGAGTATGCTTCAACAGGGTAGTTGCACCCAAAATCAGCGGACGGATGGTAGGTATTGCTTTGTCGGTTGGGCCTTTGTGGCGGATGTCAGTGTAGAGGTATTTACCATTGATTCAGTTCCGGTATTGAGGAACGTTGTCGGATGCGTTTCATGTGGCCAAGCTTGAGGCTATATATATGTTTGTTGTAATGAGCAACTTGACTCAATGTGCATTTCCCCTTGCGAGATTTATGCGTGGATCGGGTGGCATGCCGCCACAGGTATGGTATCTGGATCGGGTGGCACGCCGCCACGGGTATGTTATTGGAACGGGTTACGCGCCGCAACAGTGTGATGTGGAAAATATAGTTTCCTATAAGTTACTTTGTATACAATACTTTCTAGCTTTTAAGGAATAGTCTGTATTGGGTACCGCTCGGGGAATAGCACATCGGTTGTATCCATTCAGGATTTGATAAGATATATTAAATGTATCACCGCGGGTGTGATTGATTGCTTGAGTTCAGACCTAAATATGTGCGTGGCTGACCGTTTTGAGCATGGTGACTTGAGGTGCTCCATGAGTAATAGTGCTTGGATAGAATCGTGAGTTGTGGCAAGGCCACGTGATGTTATGACCTTTCGAGGAGGATTCAAGTACCCTAATTCTATGATGTGAGACGAGATCTCAGTTCTATGTTATGATGGTACCGGTGAATTGAACTATAGCTCTTTTGTGTGAGTTAGTTGTCATGATTCGAGTGTGTTCGGATCGTTTTTTTATTGGAGCCTGTGTTGTGATCATTGTGGCTTAGGCCGATGCTGAGGTGTCGTGTCACCAATGCGGTGCGTTATAATCGACAAGATCGTTGGAGTCATTAATGAGTACGAGCATATTTGATCTCAGCTCGTTAGAAAGGTAATATCGAGGTTTGGCCCCGAAATCTATTGTGGTCATACGAGTAAAGTGATGCAAAGTGTGAATTCAACAAAGTTATGCATTAATGTTTGGGTACAACGTGTGGAGATTGATATGGTGGTCGAATGATGGAAACAGACTTGGCAGGAAATTCAGGATGTTGGAATTTGGCCTAATGTCTTATTCGCTCGAATAAAGAATTATATCTACAGAATTATATAGCTAATATGCTCAACTAAGTAGTGGTAGCACGGGAAGGTGCATGATGTGTTAAACAAGTTATTTAAGACTACATCATTGTAGTTCTCAGCACGTTCGAGGACGAACGTATGTTTAAGTGGGGGAGATTGTAACGACCCGACCAGTCATTTAGAGCTCTGGCGCGTCATTCAGCAGATTGATGCTATGAACAGCTTCATCTCAGGTATATTGACTTGTGTGTATGGTCAGAAGTCAAATTCAGGAAGTTTGGAGTCAAATCTAAATGGAAATTCTCATTTTGAAAGCTTAAAGTTGAAGAACTGAACTACGATTGGAATTTTGAGTAAATGACCCCGGAATTGGGATCTAAAAGTTCCAACATGCTCGTATGATGATTTTAAACTTGGACGTATGTCCGGATTTGGTTTTTGATAACCCGTGAGCATTTCAGCGTATATGGTGGAAGTTAGTATTTTAGAAGGATTTCATAAATTTGGGTTGGAAGGCATTTTAGAGTTATAGATGTCCGTTTGGGATTCCGAGTCTGCGAATAGATCCATATGGTGATTTTGGAGTTGGGAACGCGATCGGAAGTGAATTCGGGTGTCCGGGGGTCATTTTGAAGTCATTTGGCAAAATATATGAATTTGAAGGTTTATGAGAAAATTCGACCGGAAGTGAAAATTTTGATATCGGGGTCGGAATGCAATTCCGAAAGTTCGTGCAAGTCTGTAATGTCGAGTGTGTCTTGTGTGCAAATCTTGAGTCAATTCGGATTGATTTTGGTAGGAAATGAAACAATTAATCTCTTTAAGGAAAGCTTAAGTTGGAAAAGTCAACTCAATGTTGACTTATGAGTTCGAGGGATCGGAACTGAATTCCGATGATTCGGTTAGTTTCGGTGGGTGATTTAAGACTTAGGAGCGCAATCGGAAGTAATTTTGGAGGTCCGGTGAAGAAGTTAGCCTATTTTGGCGAAGTTGGAATTTTGGCGGAATCCGATCGATAGGTGAGATTTTGATCCGGGAGTCGGAATGGAATTCCGACAAATGCAGTAGCTCCGTTAGGTGATTTTGGATGTGCCTGCAAAATTTCAGGTCATTCGGAGGTCGTTTGGTCGGGTTTTTGATCGAATGTTGGTTGCGGAAGTTTAAATGAAAACTTAGGCTTGAATTTGCTTGGATTCGATGTTTTCCGTGTTTAAGGGCGTATTTTTATGATTGGAACAAGTTTGCATCGTGTTATGGAGTATGTTGGTGGTTTTCGTTGGGGGCCCGGGGGCCTCGGGATGAATTCGGGGGTCCAAACGGACCATTTAGAGCCAAAGTGAGCAGCTGATTGCTGCACTAATTGCAGCAGATTTTCAGCAATTTTCGGCTACTTTGAGAGATGATATCTTGTAATCTATAAGGAATCACAAAACGTGCAAAACATGAAAGTTGTAGAACATCGTGTCTAGTTTCCAGAAAGCTAAAGAACTCGTAATTTGAACATTTGTACTAGAAGTTATGATCGACGGAAAATGACTGCTGAAGCAATAGGAGGTACAACTTGTACAGCGCAGCAGAGTACAACCCGACGAAGCACAGACAGATTCTTTATTACACGAAATTGGGTTATTTCTTTCATTGATTTCATTTCGTTTGGATGATTTTGGAGAGCTTCAAGAGGGGATTTCACCGGGTAAACATCGGAGGTAAGATTTTTGACTCAAAAACATAATTTTATGGTAGAATTAACATCAAAAATCTTCATGAATTTGGGAAGAAATTGTGAAGGATTGTGGCCTAGAAATTGAAAATGAAAATTTGGGTTTTGAAAGGCCAATTGAACTCCGATTTCGATAAATTTTATATGCACGGACTCGTGGCGAGACGAGGATCGCGTTGGTATTAATTTCGGAATTTTCCGAGCAGCGGGCCCGGGGTCGGGTTTTTACCAACTTAGTGTATTTATGCAAATTTCATGTAAATTGAAATGAGTTATGATTCTTTGACCCGTATTTGACACAATAATTGTGGTTTGAATAGATTCTACACGCGAGACAGCGAATTCCAAAGGAAAGGGCATTGCGGACGAGTCTACGACCGGCTAGAGGTGAGTAGTTTGTGTATATGGTAGCCTGAGGGTTCGAAACCCCGGCTTAGCACATTGTGACGCTTGTAGGGCGTGGCTCGCACACCGTGGCAGGTGCGGAATTGATTGTGACCGGGGATTGAGACTTGGTCCATCCCGGATATGGATAAAAATGCTATTAGTGATAGAAATACACCGTGTTTGACATATTTGTGGGTTGTAAGCCTTGTTTGGGGCCTTGTGCCGACCTGTAGTATCCCTAGGGGATAGTATTTACGTGATAGCTATATTTGCTTAATCACTGATCTCAGTCCTGGAAATTGAAATCACAGTATTGAAATGCTAAGTTACCGACTTTTGCAAATTAAATAAAAGTTAAAGTATTTTTCATAAATTATGAATTGGAAACTGGAATTAAGAAAAATGAACTGTTTGTGACTTATCTGATTATTGTGGACTGAGGATGGATCGGGCTGCACGCCGCAGCGGTTATTATGATATAAGGATCGGGCTGCACGCCGCCGCGATATTTGCGCTTGGGCTGTAGAAGCCCCTCCGGAGTCTGTACACACCCCCAGTGAGTGCCGTCGACGTTAAATGGATCGGGCTACACGCCATAGCGGTTATGTGCATTGCATTGCATCTTTATTTGTTAAATTTTTCTGTGGTAGCTATATTGTATTGTTGATGCTAGCTCGTAGGATATTCCTTCCTACTGTCTTTTGAGATCGTATTTTCTATTTCTTTCCGCACTTGGTATCATGTATAAACACAATTACACTTATGCGATCTGTAGAGGCTCATGACTCTTGACCCCTCGGTCTTTGGGGAGTTGCACTGTTTGGGACTTGGTTCCCTGGTTTGATATTTTCATTACTGTTGACTTATAAATTGTTATGCTTAAATGGGATAAAGCGAGCTCATAGCCCCGTAATTGTTGTTGATTGGTCGGGCTGGCCTAGCAGTGTGCCGGGCGCCATCACGATCGGGTTTGGGGTCGTGACAATTCTATTCCTGTATTTCCAGTATAATACAAGTGATTTATCTATATTTTTATCATTTATTGCTACTGAAAAGTAAGCACTAATTATGAACTTAAATTTTTGGTATATCAAATTTCCTCGTACTGCACTTATTACACTCTTTTCCATAGGTTGTATAATTGTATCATCTGCTAGATAAATTTCTATTGGTGTATCTATTCCTTCTCTAAAACATGCCTTAATTAATATCTCCGTTCCTCCTAGATGTACATATTTAATTGGGTTTTTTGCCTTTATATCTTGTATTTCTTTATTTATTATACATTTATTTATTATTGGTATTTTAGCCTTTCCTTTAGTATATTTGCAATCTATTATATGTTCTCTTTGGCTAATTACATAGTATTCTTCTTTACTTCTTTTAAACCAATTTTTCATTTTTGGTATATCTAATATTTTTTCTACACTTAAGTCTAATTCTTTTCCTTTTATTTGTTCAAATATATTTTCATCAAATATTACTTTTTGTTCCGTAGATTCTTCATCTTGGTATTCTTCTTGGGTTATTATATTTATTTCTTTTTCAGTCATCTGTTAATTCATTGTCTTCATTATCTGATTCTAGTATTGATTCTAATTCATTTTCTGATAATTCATATATACTATCATTACTTTCTAACTCATAGTCTATGTATTCCATTTGTACGTATTCTTCGTCATTTATTATTATTTCTGATACTTGCTTAGCTCTTTGATTTTTAGGTATTTTGCAATCTTTTGCTAAATGTCCTAGTTTTCCGCAATTATAACATTTACATTCTGATAATTTTTTCTTAGGTCGGTACTGCCTTTTGTTATTAAATTTCTTTACATAATATCTTCGTCTAGGTTTTTATACTTAAATTTTGACTTATACTTTTTATATTTTTTAATTTTATTATGATTTTTATTATAGTATCTTTTATTGCATCCAAACTGGGGTGCTGTTTTATTTTTACAACATGCTAAGTTTTTTATTAACGTTTTTTCCATTTTAATTTCTTCTTTATGTTTTTCACATAATTCTGCGAACCAGCTTTGTAAATATTTAATTCTTGCTCCTAAAGTATCTTGTAATGCTGCATTATTCCAATCTTTTATTATTTTTGAACTAAATTGTAACGACCCGACCGGTCGTTTTGAGATCTGGCGCATCATTCAGTAGATTGATGCCATGAACAGCTTCATCTCAGGTATATTGACTTGTGTGTATGGTCAGAATTCAAATTCAGGAAGTTTGGAGTCAAATCTAAATGGAAATTCTCATTTTGAAAACTTAAAGTTGAAGAACTGAACTACGATTGGAATTTTGAGTAAATGACCTCGGAATTGGGATCTAAAAGTTCCAACATGCTCGTATGATGATTTTAAACTTGGACGTATGTCCGAATTTGGTTTTTGATAACCCGTGAGCATTTCAGCGTATATGGTGGAAGTTAGTATTTTAGAAGGATTTCATAAATTTGGGTTGGAAGGCATTTTAGAGTTATAGATGTCCGTTTGGGATTCCGAGTCTGCGAATAGATCCATATGGTGATTTTGGAGTTGGGAACGCGATCGGAAGTGAATTCGGGTGTCTGCAGGTCATTTTGAAGTCATTTGGCAAAATATATGAATTTGAAGGTTTATGAGAAAATTCGACCGAAAGTGAAAATTTTGATATCGGGGTCGGAATGCAATTCCGAAAGTTCGTGCAAGTCCGTAATGTCGAGTGTGACTTGTGTGCAAATCTTGAGTCAATTCGGATTGATTTTGGTAGGAAATGAAACAATTAATCTCTTTAAGGAAAGCTTAAGTTCGAAAAGTCAACTCAACGTTGACTTATGAGTTCGAGGGATCGTAACTGAATTCCGATGATTCGGTTAGTTTCGGTGGATGATTTAAGACTTAGGCGCGCAATCGGAAGTAATTTTGGAGGTCCGGTGAAGAAGTTAGCCTATTTTGGCGAAGTTGGAATTTTGGCGGAATCCGATCGATAGGTGAGATTTTAATCCGAGAGTCGGAATGGAATTTCGACAAATGCAGTAGCTCCGTTAGGTGATTTTGGATGTGCCTGCAAAATTTCAGGTCATTCGGAGGTCGTTTGGTCGGGTTTTTGATCGAATGTTGGTTGCGGAAGTTTAAATGAAAACTCAGGCTTGAATTTGCTTGGATCCGATGTTTTCCGTGTTTAAGGGCGTGTTTTTATGATTGGAACAAGTTTGTATCGTGTTATGGAGTATGTTGGTGGTTTTCGTTGGGGGCCCGGGTGCCTCGGGATGAATTCGGGGGTCCAAACAGACCATTTAGAGCCAAAGTGAGCAGCTGATTGCTGCACTAATTGCAGCAGATTTTCAGCAATTTTCGGCTAATTTGAGAGCTGATATCTTGTAATCTATAAGGAATCACGAAACGTGCAAAACATGAAAGTTGTAGAACATCGTGTCTAGTTTCCAGAAAGCTAAAGAACGCGTAATTTGGACATCTGTACTAGAAGTTATGATCGACAGAAAATGACTGCTGGAGCAATAGGATGTACAACTTGTACAGCGCAGCAGGGTACAACCCGACGAAGCACAGACAGATTCTTTATTACACGAAATTGGGATTATTTCTTTCATTGATTTCATTTCGTTTGGATGATTTTGGAGAGCTTCAAGAGGGGATTTCACCGGTAAACATCGGAGGTAAGATTCTTGACTCAAAAACATAATTTTATGGTAGAATTAACATCAATCTTCATGAATTTGGGTAGAAATTGTGAAGGATTGTGGCCTAGAAATTTAAAACGAAAATTTGGGTTTTGAAAGGCCAATTGAACTCCGATCTCGATAAATTTTATATGCACGGACTCGTGGCGAGACGAGGATCACGTTGGTACTAATTTCGGAATTTTCCGAGCAGCGGGCCCGGGGTCGGGGTTTTACCAACTTAGTGTATTTATGCGAATTTCATGTAAATTGAAATGGGTTATGATTCTTTGACCCGTATTTAATATAATTATTGTGGTTTGACTAGATTCTACGCACGAGGGAGCTAAATTCAAAGGAAAAGCTATCGCGGACGAGTCTACGACCGGCTAGAGGTGAGTAGTTTGTGTATATGGTAGCCTGAGGGTTCGAAACCCCGGCTTAGCACATTGTGACGCTAATAAGGCGTGGCTCGCACACCGTGGCAGGTGCGGGATTGAATGTGACTGGGGATTGAGACTTGGTTCATCCCGGATATGGAAAATATGCTATTAGTGATGGAAATACGCTGTGTTTGACATATTTATGGGTTGTAAGCCTTGTTTGGGGCCTCGTGCCGACCTGTAGTATCCCTAGGGGATAGTATTTATGTGATAGCTATACTTGCTTAATCATTGATCTCAGTCCTGGAATTTGAAATCACACTATTTAAATGTTAAGTCACCACTTGGAATTGAGTTTTGGTGTTCCAAGTCATATTTTATAATAGAATCCCGTTTCAAAAGGAAGATTTGACTCTTATTTATGGTCTGCGAAAACAGAAGACTGAGTAAGGAATTCTGTTGGCCGGGGGGAAGGTGTATGTGACGACCCAAAGGGTCATCACTTGTTTTATTAATCATTCCGAGCTTTCGAGGTCTTAAAAACCTCATTTATAGTTGCCTTGATTTGCGTGCACAGTTCGGGCATAAAGCTGGAAAATTTTTATGTTGAAATATGTGAAAAAGTTGAAGAATTTTGATATTAATATTGATGTGGTTGACTTTAGTCAACATTTTTGGAAAACGGACCCGGATCTGTGATTTGACGGTCTCAGAAAATTCGTAGTAAAATATGGAACTTGGGCGTATGCCCGGAATTGAAATCCGAGGTCTAGAACCCCGGTAAAAGAATTTTTCTGTTAAATTGTTTTCCGAAAATGTTTAAGGAAAATGAAACTGAATTTTGATTAAAAAGTACTGGTATCGGGCTCGTATTTTGGTTCCGACGCCCGGTACAGGTCATATATATTGGTTAAGCGCTTCCTGTAAAGTTTGGTTGAAAACGGACGTCGTTTGACGTGTTTCGACCTTAAATTGGAAATTTTGGAAATTATGAAATTTGAAAGAATTCTTGAGTTTTAAGGCTCAATTCATTGATTTTGATGTTATTTCGGCGATTTGTTCGCTCGAGCAAGTTCGTATGATGTTATTGAGTTAGTGTACATATTTGGTTTGGAGCCTCGAGGGCTCAGGTGAGTTTCGGATAGGCATCGTGGTGGTTTTAGACTAGGAAAAACTGCAGAAAATCTGCAGCAGACATTCCTTCTTCGCGTTCGCGTCCACCTGGTCGCGTTCGCGAAGGCTTCTCTTTTTTCTTCTACGCGTTCGCGTCCTTAGGATCGCGTTCGCGTACAATAACATGGACCCCAGCCTTTTTCCTCTACGCGTTCGCGTGAAGGCTCCCGCGTTCGCGGAGCCTGGCCTGCCTCTTCTACGCGTTCGCGTGGACTAGCTCGCGTTCGCATAGGCTAACATGTAAGCCCCAGAATTTTCTTCTTCGCGTTCGCGTCAAGTCCCACGCGAACGCGATGTGTAAAACTTCTTCTTCATCGCGAACGCGACCGGGGTGTCGCGAACGCGATGAACAAACTCATGCCCAATGAATTTAAGACAGAAAACAGAACAGAAACGGGATAAAAATCCCATTTCTGTTCAACTCTCTTCTCCACAGCTTCTTGGGCGATTTTTGAGCGATTCTTCATCAAACTTCTTTGGTAAGTGATTCTTAACTCGTTTTCTTCATTTTCCATCAATATTATTTGAATTCCTAAGCCTAATTAGGTGTAAATGGGTAGAAAAATTGAGAATTGAGTATAGTAAGGGTTTTCAAAGAATTCGCGATCTAGACCTCGTTTTGGAGTCGAACTTAAGAACAAATTGTATATTTGAACTGATGGAGGATTGGGTGAACTTATTTTGGTTCGAAACTTGAGTTTCGATTATGTGGGCCCGGGGTCGATTTTTACTATTCCGGGCATAATGTTGTAAAAATCATATTTAGCAATATGAACTAGTTTGTTAAGTAGAATTGATGATATGAAATCAATCGTGTATAGATACGGTTGGATTGGAGTCAAATTCGAAAGGAAAAGGCATTGCTACGGATTGAATCGTTCGTGAACTTTCGAGGTTAGTGTTTGTTCTATCCTAGTTTGTAGGAATAGGAATTCAGTTATGAATAAATTGTTGATTAAGAGTTATTGGTGTTATGCCCGTAATGAAGTTAAATTGTTGAAATTATTATCAATTATTGGTTTAAAACCGGTAATTATAAATATTGTTGATATAGAGATTATTGGCTAAATGTCGGTAATATATATATTTATGAATTGGGATCGTGTGGCGCGCCGACCACTTATATATTTATGAATTGGGATCGTGTGGCGCGCCGACCACTTATATCTTTATGAATTGGGATCGTGTGGCACGCCGACCACAAAGTGATTTAAATCTTGGCATTGGCCATAGTTGCCGGTAGCCTATTGATATATTTGGGAGCGGGTGGTACGCCTACCACAAGATGTAATTACTGTGATAGTTGGGAGCGGGTGGTACGCCTACCACGAGATATGAAATGAGAAAGGAATTGAGACATGAAAGTAAGATTTATTCGGTGGATTATATTATTCTGGATATCACGAGTTATTGACTATTGTTTCAGAGCAAAGTCTTTCCTTATAAATATTTTGTATATATATATATATGTATTGTAACTGTACAGGTTTATGTGGGTGACTGGCCTTAGCCTTGTCACTAGTTCGCTGGGATAGGCTAGGCACTTACCAGCACATGGGGTCGGTTGTGCTGATACTACACTCTGCGCTCTTTTTGCGCAGATACAGGTTACGGACAGCAGCAGCTGCAGTAGCGACTTGTGGATTTTCCGACTAGTGAGATTACGAGGTAGCCTTGCAGGCGTCCGCAGGACCCGTTGTCTCTTCTATCTATGCTTTTCATTCTGTTATCCATGTAATCGAGATAAACAGCTTGTATTTTCTTTCAGACAATTATGTGTATTATTCTTAGAAGTTCGTGAGTATTGTGACACCAGCCTTGGGTAGTGTATCATGTTTGGGTTTTCTTTATCATATTTGACTAAGTCTTCCGCTAATTTTGATTATTCCGCTGTAATTTATATGTTTTTAATAATAAGTCTTAATAAGAAATTGGTAATTTATGGAGATATAATTAATATTTGGCTTGCCTAGCTTCCATTTAGTAGGCGCCATCATGACCCCGATGGTGGGAAATCCGGGTCGTGACAAGTTGGTATCAGAGCACTAGGTTGCACAGGTCTCACAACTCACGAACAACCTTAGTGGAGTCTGAAGGATCGGTACGGAGACGTCTGTATTTATCCTCCAGAGGCTACAGAGTTAGGAAAATATTCTTTTTATTCTTTCCCGTCGTGCGACTTGATCTTTTAAATGTTAATTGAACTTCTACTCTGTTCTTCCGCAGATGGTAAGGACACGTGCATCCTCATCTACCGACCAGCAGCCCGAGGTCCCAGCAGCGGCAGCTCCGGCTAGGGGCAGAGGCCGAGGTCGAGGCCGTCCTGAAGACAAGGCAGTGGCGCAGCTCACCTCGAGCAAGAAGACGAGTGGCGTAACCTCGAGTTCACATCGAGGAGGAAGTTCCACCCCAAGCAGCTCCAGAGAGGCCTGCACTCAGTCCCGTGAGGAGTCGTGTTTTCACCGGATCTTCAGGATGCTTTGGTCCGTATAGCAGGTTTTATGGATCATATCACCAGAGCAGGTGTTTATTACCGGTAGCACCAGCCTACTTTCAGCCGGAGTGAGGTAATCGTACCTCGCTACGCGTATCCGGAGCCGCACACCCTCAGCGCAAGATCCCGTGATTCAGCCAGTCGAGGCAGCTCGACCTATTATCGCGACTCCGTCTAATGATGGCGCAGCCATGTCTGCTGACGCGTCGTGGAGATTGGACAGGTTTACCAAGTCGTTCACTACCACATTCAGCTGGCACTCCTTCAGAGGATCCACAGGATTTCCCATACAGCTGCCACGAAGTTCTCCGTACTATGGGTATTGTGGAGACTAATGGTGTGGATTTTGCTACATTTCGGTTATCTGGTTCCGCCAAGACTTGGTGGAGAGATTATTGTCTATCCAGGCCGGCGGGATCGTCATCTTTGACTTGGGAGCAGTTTGCATAATTATTCTTGGAAAAGTTCCTTCCAGCAACTCAGCGGGAAGGTTATGCGCAGACAATTTGAGCGTCTTCATCAGGGTTCTATGTCTGTCACACAGCACGAGACTAGGTTCGTGGACCTGGCTCGTCATGCTATTATCATACTTCCCACAGATCGGAGAGGGTGAGGAGGTTTATTGATGGCTTAAATGAGCCAATTCGGCTACAGATGGCTATGGGGGCAGGAACTGAAATCACTTTTCAGGAGGCGGCTAATGCAGCCCGCCGGATCGAGATGGCTCTGTCATAGGGAGCGAGACATGGATCAGAGAAGAGATCTCGTAATTCTGGTAGATTCAGCGGTACCTCGTCCGGAGATAGAGATTTTTATGATAGAGGCCATCCTCCTAGGCCTTATCAGTCAGCTCTTCAGGTTTCTCATGATGCTTCAGGCGATCGTAATTCTCAGCCACGCTACTCTGATCAGCAGCCTATCAGTGCAGCACCACTTCGCCATTTTCAGCAGCCGAGGGCTTGTTTTACGTGCGGTGATCTTAGGCACATTGCAAGGTATTGCCCTCGAGCTCGCCAGGCCAGCTAGAGGTGGGGTAGAGGTGTTAGAGGTGGAGGTAGAGGTCATAGAGGTGGGGGTAGAGGTGCTAGAGGTGGAGGTAGAGGTCATAGAGGTGGAGCTCAGACCGCCAGATGTGGAAGCCAGCCAACAACAGACCGTCCCAAAGAAGTAGATCAGAGTGGTGGGGCCCAACCCTGATGTTATGTTCTTTAGGCTAGGCCCGAGGCAGAGGCTTTAGATGCAGTTATTATAGGTACGGTTCTGGTTTATGATAGACATGCTTCAGTGTTGTGTGATCTAGGGTCTACGTATTCATATGTGTCATCCTATTTTGCCCCGTATTTGGTCATGCCTAGTGATACATTGGGTATTCATGTTTATGTGTCTATGCCGGTGAGCGATTCCATCGTGGTCGATCGAGTTCACCGCTCTTGTGTTGTGGAGATTGGGGGCCTTGAGACCCGTGTTGACTTATTGCTTTTAGACATGGTTGACTTCGATATTATACTAGGCATGGACTGGCTATCTCCGTATCATGCTATTTTAGATTGCCATGCCAAGACTGTGACTTTAGCCCTGCCGAATTCGCCTCGTATAGAGTGGAAAGGAATTTCAGGTCATACTAGCCGTAATGTTATTTTTTATGTTAAAGCTCAGCGTATGGTTGGAAAGGGATGCTTGGCTTATTTGGCCTATGTCCGTGATTCTAGTGCTGAGGTTCCTTCTATTGACTCTGTGCCTGTGGTTCGCGAATTTCCTGAAGTATTTCCTTCAGACTTGCCAGGTATGCCGCCCGATAGGGACATTGATTTTTGCATTGACTTGGCTCCAGGCACTCAGCCCATTTCCATTCCCCCATACCGTATGGCTCCGCCAAAGTTAAAAGAATTGAAGGAACAGTTGCAGGATTTACTTGAAAAGGGTTTCATTAGGCCCAGTGTTTCGCCGTGGGGTGCACCTGTAGTATTTGTAAAGAAGAAAGATGGTTCGATGAGAATGTGCATTGACTATCGACAGTTAAACAAGGTGACTATCAAAAATAAATATCCACTTCCGCGAATTGATGATTTATTTGACCAGCTTCGTGCCAAGGTATTTTCAAAGATAGATTTGAGATCTGGCTATCATCAGCTGAAGATTAGGGCATCTGATGTCCCTAAGACAGCATTCCGCACTCGGTACGGACATTATGAATTTTTGGTCATGTCTTTTGGGTTGACAAATGCCCCAGCAGCTTTTATGGAATTGATGAATCGGGTGTTCCGCCTTATTTAGACTTGTTTGTAATAGTCTTCATTGATGACATATTAATATATTCCCGCAGTCAGGAGGAGCATGTGAAACATCTCAGAGTGGCCTTACAGACTCTGAAAGATAGCCAGCTATATGAAAAGTTTTCAAAATGTGAGTTTTGGCTGAGTTCGGCGACATTCTTAGGCCACATGGTTTCGAGTGAGGGTATTCGGTGGATTCGAGGAAGATAGAGGCCATGCAGAGTTGGCCCAGGACTTCTTTAGCTACAGAGATCCACAGTTTACTTAGCTTGGCGGGCTACTACTATCGCTTCGTGGAGGAACTTTCATCGATTGCGGCCCATATTACTAGATTGACACAGAAGGGTGTTCAATTTGAATGGTCCGATGAATATGAGGCGAGCTTTCAAAAGCTCAAGACAGCCTTGACCACAGCACCGGTATTGGTTTTACCCACAGGTACGGTACCTTATATTATTTATTGTGATGCTTCCCGTATTGGGCTTGGTGCAGTGTTAATGCAGGATGGCAAGGTTATTGCCTATGCTTTGAGGCAGCTGAAGATTCATGAGAAGAACTATTCAGTGCATGATCTAGAATTGGCGGCGATTATTCACGCATTGAAGATCCGGAGGCATTATTTGTATGGTGTAGCATGTGAAGTATACACCGATCATAAGAGTCTTCAGTATTTGTTTAAGCAGAAAGAGTTGAATATGAGGTAGAGAAGGTGGCTAGAGTTGCTAAAAGACTATGATGTTACTATTTTATATCACCCGGGTAGGGCCAATGTGGTGGCCGATGCATTGAGTAGAAAGTCTGCCAGCATGGGTAGTCTTGCATATATTCCGGTCAGTCAGAGACCATTGGCTCTAGACGTCCCGGCATTAGCCAACCGGTTCGTGAGATTGGACATTTCTGAGCCTAGCAGAGTGTTAGCCTGCACGGTCGCTCGTTCTTCCTTATTAGAGCGTATCCGCGAGAGGCAATTTGATGATCCTCATTTGCGTGAGTTGAGAGATACAGTACAGCGGGGAGGTGCCACACAGGTAAATCTAGATGATGATGGGGTATTGAAATTGCAGGGTCGAGTTTGTGTGCCCAATGTCGAAGGGATTCGAGAGTTAATCTTAGCTGAGGCCCACAGTTCGCGGTATTCTATTCACCCAGGGGCCGCGAAGATGTACCAGGACTTACGGCAACACTATTGGTGGCGCAGAATGAAGAAAGATATCATTGCGTATGTCGCTCGGTGTCTAAATTGTCAGCAGGTGAAATATGAGCACCAGAGACCTGGTGGTGTATTCCATAGGATTGAAATTCCCGAGTGGAAACGGGAGCCGATCACTATGGATTTCGTTACTGGACTTCCTTTGACTCGGAGGAAATTTGATGCTATTTGGGTCATTGTTGATAGGCTGACCAAGTCAGCACACTTTATTCCAGTATCTGTCTCCTACTCGTCGGAGAGGTTAGCGGAGGTTTACATTAGGGAGATTGTTCGTCTCCACGGGGTGCCAGTATCTATTATCTCTGATCGGGGAACGTAGTTTACCTCGCGGTTCTGGAGAGCGGTCCAGCAGGAGTTAGGCACCCAGGTTTAGTTGAGTACAGCATTTCATCCTCAGATGGACGGCCAGTCCGAGAGGACTATTCAGATACTTGAGGACATGCTTCGAGCCCGTGTTATTGATTTCGGAGGCTCGTGGGACCCGTTTATGCCATTAGCAGAGTTCGCCTACAATAACAGCTACCAATCTAGCATCCCGATGGCTCCGTATGAGGCGTTGTATGGTAGGCGATGTAGATCACCAGTTGGATGGTTTGAGTCGGGAGAGGCTCGGTTGTTAGGTACAGACTTAGTTCGGGAGGCCTTGGATAAGGTCAAGACTATTCAGAGAGATTGCGTTCAGCTCAGCCCAGGCAGAAGACTTACGCGGATCGTAAGGTTCGAGATGTAGATTTCATGGTCGGGCGAACGAGTATTGCTCCGAGTGTCGCCTATGAAGTGGCGTGACGAGGTTCGGGAAGAAGGGGCAAGCTCAGCCCTCAGTATATCGGTCCATTTGAGATTCTAGACGAGTGGAAGAGTGGCTTACAGATTAGCTTTGCCGCCTCAGCTTATCACCCGTGCATCCAGCTTTTTCATGTATCTATGCTTCGGAGATACCACTGCGATCCCACACATGTGTTAGACTTCAGCATCGTCCAATTGGACAATGATCTATCTTACGAGGAGAGGGGTGGCCGTTCTAGACCGGCAGGTTCGACAGCTTGAGATCGAAGAGTTATCCTTTGTGCGTGTTCAGTGGAGAGGTCAGCCCTCCCGAGGCATCGACCTGGGAGTCCGAGTCCGATATGCGGAGCCGCTACCCACATTTGTTTCCTGACAGGTACTTCTTTCTTTTGTCCGTTCGAGGACGAACCGTTGTTTTAGAGGTGGAGATTGTGACGACCCAACGGGTCATCACTTGTTTTATTAATCATTCCGAGCTTTTGAGGTCTTGAAAACCTCATTTATAGTTGCCTCGATTTGCGTGCACAGATCCGGGCACAAAGCTGGAAAATTTTTATTTTGAAATATGTGAAATATGTGAAAAAGTTGAAGAATTTTGATATTAATATTGATATGGTTGACTTTAGTCAACATTTTTGGAAAACGGACCCGGATCCGTGATTTGACGGTCTCAGAAAATCCGTAGTAAAATATGGAACTTGGGCATATGCCCGGAATTGAAATCCGAGGTCTAGAACCCCGGTAAAAGAATTTTTCTGTTAAATTGTTTTCCGAAAATGTTTAAGGAAAATGAAACTGAATTTTGATTAAAAAGTACTGGTATCGGGCTCGTATTTTGGTTCCGACGCCCGGTACAGGTCATATATATTGGTTAAGCGCTTCCTGTAAAGTTTGGTTGAAAACGGACGTCGTTTGACGTGTTTCGGCCTTAAATTGGAAATTTTGGAAATTATGAAATTTGAAAGAATTCTTGAGTTTTAAGGCTCAATTCATTGATTTTGATGTTATTTCGGCGATTTGTTCGCTCGAGCAAGTTCGTATGATGTTATTGAGTTAGTGTACATATTTGGTTTGGAGCCTCGAGGGCTCGGGTGAGTTTCGGATAGGCATCGGGGTGGTTTTAGACTAGGAAAAACTGCAGAAAATCTGCAGCAGACATTCCTTCTTCACGTTCGCGAAGGCTTCTCTTTCTTCTTCTACGCGTTCGCGTCCTTAGGATCGCGTTCGCGTACAACAACATGGACCCCAGCCTTTTTCCTCTACGCGTTCGCGTGAAGGCTCCCGCGTTCGCGGAGCCTGGCCTGCCTCTTCTACGCGTTCGCGTACGGCACCACGCGTTCGCGTAGGCCAAATTGCAATCCCCAGAATTTTCTTCTTCGCGTTCGCGTTAAGCCCCACGCGAACGCGATGTGTAAAACTTCTTCTTCATCGCGAACGCGACCGGGTGTCGCGAACGCGATGAACAAATTCATGCCCAGTGAATTTAAGACAGAAAACAGAACAGAAACGGGATAAAAATCCCATTTCTGTTCAACTCTCTTCTCCACAGCTTCTTGGACGATTTTTGAGCGATTCTTCATCAAACTTCTTGGGTAAGTGGTTCTTAACTCGTTTTCTTCATTTTCCATCAATATTATTTGAATTCCTAAGCTTAATTAGGTGTAAATGGGTAGAAAAATTGAGAATTGAGTATAGTAAGGGTTTTCAAAGAATTTGCAATCTAGACCTCGTTTTGGAGTCGAACTTAAGAACAAATTGTACATTTGAACTCATGGATGATTGGGTGAACTTATTTTGGTTCGAAACTTGGGTTTCGATTATGTGGGCTCGGGGTCGATTTTTACTATTCCGGGTAGAATGTTGTAAAAATCATATTTAGCAATATGAACTAGTTTGTTAAGTAGAATTGATGATATGAAATCAATCGTGTATAGATACGGTTGGATTGGAGTCAAATTCGAAAGGAAAAGGCATTGCTACGGATTGAATCGTTCGTGAACTTTCGAGGTCAGTGTTTGTTCTATCCTAGTTTGTAGGAATAGGAATTCAGTTATGAATAAATTGTTGATTAAGAGTTATTGGTGTTATGCCCGTAATGAAGTTAAATTGTTGAAATTATTATCAATTATTGGTTTAAAACCGGTAATTATAAATATTGTTGATATAGAGATTATTGGCTAAATGCCGGTAATATATATATTTATGAATTGGGATCGTGTGGCGCGCCGACCACTTATATATTTATGAATTAGGATCGTGTGGCGCGCCGACCACTTATATATTTATGAATTGGGATCGTGTGGTGCGCCGACCACTTATATATTTATGAATTGGGATCGTGTGGCACGCCGACCACAAAGTGATTTAAATCTTGGCATTGGCCATAGTTGCCGGTAGCCTATTGATATATTTGGGAGCGGGTGGTACGCCTACCACAAGATATAATTACTGTGATAGTTGGGAGCGGGTGGTACGCCTACCACGAGATATGAAATGAGAAAGGAATTGAGACATGAAAGTAAGATTTATCGGTGGATTATATTATTCTGGATATCACGAGTTATTGACTATTATTTCAGAGCAAAGTCTTTCCTTATAAATATTTTGTATATATATATATATGTATTGTAACTGTACAGGTTTAAGTGGGTGACTGGCCTTAGCCTTGTCACTAGTTCGCTGGGATAGGCCAGACACTTACCAGCACATGGGGTCGGTTGTGCTGATACTACACTCTGCGCTCTTTTTGCGCAGATACAGGTTACGGACAGCAGCAGCGGCAGTAGCGACTTGTGGATTTTCCGACTACTGAGACTACGAGGTAGCCTTGCAGGCGTCTGCAGGACCCGTTGTCTCTTCTATCTATGCTTTTCATTCCGTTATCTCATGTAATCGAGATAAACAACTTGTATTTTCTTTCAGACAATTATGTGTATTATTCTTAGAAGTTCGTGAGTATTGTGTCACCAGTCTTGTGTAGTGTATCATGTTTGGGTTTTCTTTATCATATTTGACTAAGTCTTCCGCTAATTTTGATTATTCCGCTGTAATTTATATGTTTTTAATAATAAGTCTTAATAAGAAATTGGTAATTTATGGAGATATAATTAATATTTGGCTTGCCTAGCTTCCATTTAGTAGGCGCCATCATGACCCCGATGGTGGGAAATCCGGGTCGTGACAAGTTGGTATCAGAGCACTAGGTTGCATAGGTCTCACAACTCACGAACAACCTTAGTAGAGTCTGAAGGATCGATACATCTTTATTTGTTAAATTATTCTGTGGTAGCTGTATTGTACTGTTGATGCTAGTTCGTAGGAGATTCGGACTGTAGTTAGCTTCATACTGTGGTATTATGTGGATTTCCTACTTTCAGCTGCTTTTATATATTTATTACTCACTGAGTACTTAGTACTCACCCCTACTCCCTGCACCTTTGTGTGCAGATTCAGGTACACATGAGGGATAGACGAGCACTCTAGCTTTTATCAGTATTTATCCGAGTTGCTGAGGTAGCTGCTGGCGTTCGCAGAACCTGGCTTCTCTTCTTATTTTATTTTTCCTTTGTATATACATTATTCATACTTGAGTATTTGGTTTAGATATTGTTATCCGATCATGCTTAGAGGCTCTAGACTCGTGACCCTAGATCTTTGGGTGGTTATTCAGTTTAGCTTTATTGTCGAAATAATATCCAGGTAATTGATTTGAGCTTCATGCTCGGGTGAGAGTGTAAATGGTCGGGCTTGCCTAGCAGGTGTGTTGGGCGCCATCATGACCGGGATTTGGGTCGTGACAAGTTGGTATCAGAGCCTAGGTTACTAGGCCCCATGAGTCTTGATCCGGTTGGTAGAGTCTTGTGGATCGGTACGGGGACGCCTGTACTTTTCCTCGGGAAGCCGCAAACCTTTAGGAAACACTTCACATTTCTTGAAATTCTTATCGTGCGTACTTGATTCAGCTTGAGATATAATTCTTGGAAATTCCTTCCAAACGCCTGTACGCGCACTCGAACGCTCAGTAATATAATTGCCTTGATGGCTTGTGATTCCCTGGTCGAGGGGCGAGATATAATCTCTGCGAGTTCATGTTGGGCCAGTCGGGAGGACTTGAGGCCAAATCTTTGTCTATGACATGAGCACCAAAGTGCTAATTTCACAAACTAGTATTATGAAATTTCGTGTGATCCGTATTGTTCCTAATTGTGGAAATGGCAGCTTAATAATGTACGAGTTGTCAGTGTTAGATCCTTATTGTAATCTGTTATGTAACCCCGAGCTACGGGCGTGGTGAAAATTTATCATATCTCTTAGTTGGAAGGTAAAGTGTCTTACATGTAGTAAAATGAGTTTAGACTCGGGAAGACTAAAGTGATTATGCTATGTGTATCCCGGTGGAAGGTGTTGTACTGAAATACTAGATTGATGCAGATTCTGATGTGTAATTGAAGTGTATTTGATATATATTATGATTCGAGCAAGTGCAGCGCATGTTCATGTATCAATTTTGATAATATAACCCGTGTAGTATTGAGATTAATGTTGTTGATAAACATTGTGATGTCTTGTTGAGTTGTGGATGTATTGTTAGGATGGTTTTGGTGATTCTCTGGCAGGTGGATAGGCCGAATTACAAAGGAAACTCTGTCGAAATATTTGAAAAATTTGGGACTTAGAAAAGATTTCTGTCACCTAAAGAGAGTAGGCTTAATTGTGGTGTGTGTATAAATGCAAGAATTGCAGAAGGGTTAAGGTCTCTGATGATTCGATTCTTCGTCAAGCTTGTAAATGACTTGAGTTTAATCTCACCATAACATTGTGGCATCATTTGAGTAAGAATGCTATGAGCGGCTAAAAGTGCTTTGATGTATGGCTCCGAGCCAAGTTGGGGAGGTTGTTATTGATTAACGGATTGCACTGTTATGTGCTATGTTGGTTCTATCTCTAAGTATGTTGGGAAATTCTGATAAATGTTATGGTTCTTCGTAGATATGAAGAAATAATAGGATGGTTTGAACTGCTGCTGGTAAGAATGTTTGGTGAATAGGAAGGAAAGATAGCTAAATGCATTTGTATCTAATCATGTTCTGCGGTGCCAGAGTTCTAACAGGGCACGCGTGGTCTTGTCCAATAAGACAATTGAATTATAATTGAATAAGCGTGAATGACGCCCAAGAACGGCCTTGCGGTGTTCAAGACTTTGCTTGTAACTGTAAGGTGTCTTAAGATTGTGCATATGGCTAAAGACGGTGGTTTCATTAGAAGGAATCAAGACTTGTGTATGCTATGTGAATGAGGGGATTCTACGTATCTGTGTTGGGGAGTAATGATAATGAATTCAAAATCGCAGGAAGTTCTTCAAAACAAAGTATTGTAGAATGTGGTACTTTTGAGAAACATTGAGAGAGTATTAAGTGACCTATGGGCTTTAGACCGTGTGGTCTTGTGTACGAGTCTCGTGTGGTAACATGAGTTGAGATATTGTAGTGCTACAGTAAAGGCTAATATCAAATTAAAGATGAATCATAAAGGAAAATGGAGTAACTTGTTAATAAACCGGAATGGTATGATAGGGATACAGTCAATTCCTGGTATGTGTTCGAAGTGATAAGTCTTGCAGCTATGGTGCAACCAAGCTCTTGAGTGCTGGTAGTTGCGTAGCTCGATGTGGGCAGAAGGACTCAGTCCTGGCAGCTAAACTTATGTAATGGATTGGGAGAAAGAGTTTGTGATGGGTCCTACCGTGGTTTAAAAGTGAGTATATTCCTGTCGGTATGCAAAGCTTGGAACGTGTAATGAGTTTTCTCTATATGGGATCATGAAAGGCCTTGAGTAGTTGAGTGCATCGATGTTTGCGGCGTAGGAAGGGGATATGAATTCCCAGGTTATCTTAGTGTGGTATGGTATATGCGATGTGTTACGGAAAGTTGATAATGGCATATTCAAGGCTTTGAGATTTGTTCATAATATATGGGAAGTCATTAAAAATTATTGAGCAGCGCGGGCAGCTGCAGGTGAATTTAGAATCGATCTTTCTGGTGATTAAGGAAAATGGTACTGCTATTCTAGTAATTTGGCAGGGTATATGGTCCCAAAAGGACAAGGTAATGTAAGAATATCTAGTGGTATGGTGGCATTATCTTGTTGAATCGACTGTAATAATTGAGTCGCTAATGGCATAGTGAAATTTCCGAATGGCTTCCGTGGTATGAATGGACGCTTGATGTGCGTTATGTATTCGTACAGTGGAGTGTGGAATCAAGCATAGTGATTCATGTGTTATATATGTGTTGGAGACTTGAAGTTCTCGTAAATCCGCCTATGCAGTGGTTGTATATCGTGTGTATTGGCACCGTTTAGTGATTATTGGAAATCGGAAGCCCTAATGTCTCTCTCTTAGCTTGATAGGATGAATTTGGGTTATGATACCTGATTGCAGACTGGTTGTTATAAGTTAGGTTACCTAGACTAATGTGATATGGACTATGTCGGAAATGGCACAAATTGCTTAGCAGAGTGCATCGGAGTATGCTCCAGCAGGGTAGTTGTACCTAGGACCAGCGGGCGGCTGGTAGGTATTGCTTTGTCAGTTGGGCCTTCGTGGCGGATATCAGTGCAGAGGTTTCTACTATTGATTTAATTCCGGTATTGGGGAACTTTGTAGGATGTGTTTCTTATGGCCGAGCTTGAGGCTATATATATGTTTATTGTAATGAGCAATTTGACTCGGTGTGCATTTCGTTTTGCGAGAGTTTTGCGTGGATCGGGTGGCAAGAGTTTTGCGTGGATCGGGTGGCACGCCGCCACGGGTTATTTGGATTGGGTGGCACGCCGCCACAGGTAAGGTATCTGGATCGGGTGGCACGCCGCCACGGGTATGTCATTGGAGCGGGTTGCACGCCGCAATAGTATAATGTGAAAATAGATCTAGTTATATGTTACCTGGTATGCAATACTTCCTGGCTTCTGAGGAAATGTTTGTATTGAGTATCGCTCGGCGAATGGCACATCGGTTGTGTCTTTTCAGGACTTGAGAGCGTATAATAATTGTTTCACCGTGGGTGAGATTGATTGCTCGGTTTCGGACCTAAATATATGCGTGGCTGACCGTTTTGAGCATGGTGACTTGAGGTGCTCCAAGAGTAATAGTGTTTGGATAGAATCATGGGCTGTGGCAAGGCCACGTGATGTTATGACCTTTCGAGGAGGATTCAAGTACCCTAATTCTATGATGTGAGACGAGATCTCACTTCTATGTTATGATGGTACGGGTGAATTGAACTATAGCTCTTTTGTGTGAGTTAGTTGTCATGATTCGAGTGTGTTCGGATCGTTTTTTTTATTGGAGCCTGTGTTGTGCTCATTGTGGCTTAGGCCGATGCTGAGGTGTCGTGTCACCAATGCGGTGTGTTATAATCGACATGATCGTTGGAGTCATTAATGAGTACGAGCATATTTGATCTCAGCTCGTTAGAAATGTAATATCGAGGTTTGGCTCCGAAATAAATTGTGGTCATATGAGTAAAGTGATGCAAAGTGTGAATTCAACAAAGTTATGCATTAATGTTTGGGTACAACTGTAAGGCCCCGTAAAATTTTTGTGCATAAAACCTAGTAGCTATGGTGTCATGGTCCGAATAAATGTGTTAGGAATGCGTAGAATTCTTCGCGGCTCGCAAGCTCGCCGCGGTTCGGACCCTTGGTAGTGATTTAAGTTTCAAAAATGTAGAGAATAAATTTTTTCCAGAAAAAAAAAAAAAAAAATGTCAAATGTGCGGTCAAGAATGCGACCGCAAACCTGACATGCGGACCGCATTCTGACCGCAAATCGTTCCAGAGAGTTGCCCAAAATCGTGCCAAAAGTGCGGTCGATATGCGATCGCATGTCAAATCTGCGGTGCACTTTTGCGACCACATAATCAACATGCGGTCCGCATAGTGACCGCATGTCTTAACAGAACCTGCGTAATTTTTTGAGCCATTCTGCGGTCACTATGCGGACCGCATGTTGATTCTGCGGTCGCATAGTGACCGCATATTTGACCCCGGCCCAGATTTTTGTAACATTTTGGCCCGATCTCTTCTTTAATATAACACATTTCTTCTTCATTTTATCATATCATCTCACCAAAAATTAGAGAGAGAAGAGAGGGTTTTTAGAGAGAGAAGTTCTTCATCTTCAAAGATTGTTCCAACTACTTAATTCCAAGGGATTCTAGGGCAAGGATTCAACTTCCCCAATATTTTCAAGGTAAAAACCCTAACTATTTTCTTTGATTTTCAGTTTTAAATTGGGTAAAGAGAGGTTTGCATATAATAGCTTTTGAAAATAGAATTTTTACACTCATGCATGATTTTTGAACTTGATTTCTAGTAAAAAGAAGTGAGTAGAAGTAAGAGTCTTCAAGAACAAGGTTGGCAAGAGTAAGATAGCTTGGGTAAGCATAAAGTAGGAAGTTAACGGAAGAAAACTCATCACCAGGTATGTATGGCTAATTTTGATTCTTGTAAAATCGCCCAAATGTGTGCGAATTGTTTGGCATGTGTCAAATTGAGAAATTTTACGTAATCCTTTGATTTCCTTGTTGAGCATTTGATTGATGTTGAACTATGTGTGGTATGAAATATGAATTGAAAGATAAAAAGGTAATCTAGGTTAGTAAAGAATTGGGAACAACCATTGTGATGGCATATTTGGCTTATTGTGGAAGGAATTTGAAACACCTTAATTGTGGTGAATTGTTGAACATGATTATGTGGGCATTTTCGATTTTGGAATACTTGTAACATGGTTGTGATATTGAATTGAGAAGAAATTGAGAACATGAACCAACGTGTAAGTTGCTTATTTGAACTTGTTGAAATTGTGTGTAGTACCTTATCTGCTGTTTGTGATTGTTGTGTTTGAAACTGTACGGTGGGATCGGGTTGCGCGCCGCAACATGAAGAAATAAGGTGTTGGTTGGAGTGATAAGGGTGGCCGAGGTAATAAGGGTGGACAAGGTAATAAGGATGGAAAGTGGTCGAAATTTCTAATGAAATTTGATACAAAAATCAATAATGTGAAATTGTGAAAGGAGACAGCAGGAGAGTTTGCAACCTGTGGGGCACTGATCGCCCCTTTGTTTGACTACTTGTGCTTTACGTGATTGATTGGTTATTGTTAAATTGGTTGATTGTAGAAAGTGCTTTGTGTTGAGAATTATTTGAAATAAGGAAAATGTGGAAACATGGTTGGCTGGCTTAATTAATTGTTGATGTAATTTAATGGCTTGAGTTTACTTGGGACAAAGTTTGTCCATACATACCAGTACAATTCAAGTGTACTGACGTCCCTTTTGCCGGGGGCGCTACATTCGTGTTATGATTGTAGGTGGATCAATAGCAGGCACTTCAGCTCATCGGCAGTAGTATCCTTCTCCTTCCACTGCCCGTTTTGGTGAGCCCCTTTCTTCCTCGGGGCCTTGTGTGGTTCATGCCACTCGGTTTAGATTTCATTTTGGTTTTGTAAGGTATAGCCGGAGCCTTGTTACCGGCAAGTATTGTATTTCCCTTTTGTATCCTAGAGGCTCTGTAGACATGTGAACTGTGGGACTCCAGTCTTATGTATATATATTGTGTTATGTCGGGCGTTGTAAAAAAATTGAAATCTTGTTAATGAATCACTCATATCGTTTATTTGTTTAATGTGAAATCAATTATGATTAGTAATATATTTGGTTAATGAGAAACAGTCATCACAGGGGTAACGCGTGGGAATGAAAGGCACCCAGGTCCGCTTGACTGGGGCAACCCGGTCAGGCGCCGGTCATGTCCCTCGGTTTGGGGCGTGACAAACTTGGTATCAGAGCTTAAGGTTTTAAAGTGTCCTAGGATGTCTCGGAGCCGTTTCTAGTAGTGCCCTTCTTATAGGTGTGTTGTCGACCACATCATATAAGTAGGGGGCTACACGGGCATTTAGGAATTTACCTACTTCTTTGTTAATCTATATCGTGCGGTAAAGTGCAATGTGGAGATATCCGTGTCTAATTCGTGCCTTGTTCCCAAATTTTCAGAATATGGCACCTAAGAAGAAGGCTAGACTCGGCCTTAGGGCCAATGCCGGCCCAAGTGCAGCTGTTAATCATGTACCCGATACCGTGGGAGAGAATGACCCACCGGTCCCGAATTTGCCTGGCCCATCTGTTCAAAACCCAAGTGTCCCTATCTCAGCTGCGGCAGAGGATGCCACCATTCCTCCTGCCAGTGTTCCTGACTCAGATACAGTTCCCGCTTCGGGCTCTGGTATCTCTAACGAAGAACTTAGGGGAGCCATCCATATGTTAACACAGTTAGTGGCTGCCCAGGCCCAGAGATCCCATGATGCCCCTGCATCCTCCAGCGGACAGGGAGATTCCTTTGGCTCCAGAGTCCATCAATTCTTGCGATTGGCCCCTCCAGAATTTTCAGGCACCGATCCAGAGGCTGACCCACAGGAATTCCTTGATGAGATATACAAGACCCTCAGAGTGATGAAGGCTACAGATATAGAGGGGGTAGAGTTGGCCTCTTACAGGCTGAAGCGAGCGGCACGTTCATGGTTCGAGATGTGGGAGGATTCCCGTGAGGAAGGGAGCCCTCCGGCCAGATGGGATGAGTTCGTGGATGCATTTATGGACCACTTCTTACCTGCGGAGGCAATGGCAGCCCGTGCCACCGAGTTCGAGGTTCTCAAACAGGGCAGTATGAGTGTTTGGGAGTATCACATGGAGTTCGTAAGGTTGTCCAAGCACGCTCCTCATTTAGTGTCGACCATGGATGCCCGGGTTCGACGGTTTGTTCAGGGCCTTAGCCCTTTGGTAGTGAACGAGGCCGCCACAGCAGCTTTGCACTCAGACATGAACTATGGGAGGATTGTGGGGTTTGCTCAGGCCACAGAGGCCAGGAAATTGAAGATTCGTGCAGAAAGAGAAAGTATCAACAAGGCCCGGTCAATGGGTCGTTCAGGGAGATCACTTCCAGGGAGGGGGTCCTCAGGGCCATCCCAGTCATATGCTCAGTCCTCCGCGAGTGCACCGCCATCCGTGCACAGTCATCAGCAGGGCAGTTACTCGAGACCTGGTTCAGACAGCAGGAGGTCTCGTCAGTCTGGTCATCCTGGGGTGAGATCCCAGCAGCAGGGGAGACCTACATGCCCCAAGTGTGGGAGATTTCATACAGAAACTTGCTACCTCGACCTCCCAGTGTGCTTCGGGTGCGGGGTGAGAGGTCACATTCAGCGGGACTGCCGTGCACCCCGTCAGGGTATAGGTAGGGGGTCTGCTCAGTCAATCCGGTTCTTCACCTACTACATCATCAGCACGTACTCCAGCAGGCAGCAGGGCGTGGCGCAGCTAGGGGCGGAGCTCAGTGTAGGGGCGGACCTAGCCGATTCTATGCATTGAGTGGCCGCCAAAATGCCGAGGCTTCTCCGGATGTTGTTACAGGTATCATGTCTGTTCAGACTATTGATTGCTATGCCCTTATTGATCCAGGGTCCTCCTTGTCTTATGTTACTCCATTCATTGCTTCAAGCTTTGGGATAGAACCCGAACAGCCTTCATGAGCCGTTCTCTGTGTCGACTCCTATCGGTGATTCTATTACACCCTCACGAGTCTATAGGAATTGTGTTGTTACGGTGGGTGGTCGTGATACCACAGCCGATCTTATTGAGCTTGGGATGGTAGATTTTGATGTAATTATGGGGATGGATTGGCTCTATTCGTGCTTTGCCAAACTTGACCGTCGAACGAGAGTTATGAGGCTCGAGTTCCCTAACGAGCCAGTCATTGAATGGAGAGGAAATGGTGTGGTGCCAAGGGGTAGGTTTATTTCCTACCTTAAGGCTTCGAAGATGATTAAGAAGGGTGTATCTATCACCTGGTTCGGGTAACGGACACCACCTCAGAGGTGCCTACCCTCGAGTCCGTGCCAATTGTGAATGAATTTCCTGAAGTGTTTCCAGATGAGCTTCCAAGCATCCCGCCGGATAGGGAGATTGATTTCGGGATCGATGTAATGCCAGATACTCACCCAATATCCATTCCACCATACAGAATGGCGCCAGCAGAGTTAAGGGAGTTAAATGAGCAGCTGAGGGATTTATTAGAGAAAGGGTTCATACGACCGACTGTGTCGCCGTGGGGTGCTCCGGTTCTCTTTGTCAGAAAGAAGGACGGGTCACTTCGAATGTGTATTGATTATCGGCAGCTCAACAAAGTCACCATCAAGAATAAATATCCTTTGCCTCGAGTGGATGATCTGTTTGACCAATTGCAGGGAGCGAAGTTCTTCTCAAAGATTGATTTACGGTCTGGGTACCACCAGTTGAAAATCAGGGAGCAGGATATTCCTAAGACCGCCTTCAGAACTCGTTATGGTCACTTTGAGTTTTTGGTCATGTCTTTTGGGCTAACCAATGCCCCAGCAGCTTTCATGGACCTTATGAATCGGGTTTTCAAGCCATTCCTAGATTCCTTCGTGATTGTATTCATTGACGATATTCTCATCTACTCTCGGAGCAGGGAAGATCATGCCGTTCACCTCAGAGCAGCATTGCAGACCCTTCTTCAGCATCAATTGTATGCCAAGTTCTCAAAATGTGAATTTTGGTTGGAGTCCGTAGCCTTTCTGGGGCATGTTATTTCCAGTAAAGGGATTCAGGTGGATCCTCAGAAGATTGAAGCAGTGAAAAATTGGCCTAGACCCACGACCCCGACAGAGATTCATAGCTCTTTGGGTCTGGCAGGGTACTATCAGAGGTTTGTGGGAGGATTCTCAACCCTTGCCTCCCCATTGACTAAATTGATTGCAAAAGGATGTTAAGTTCCAGTGGTCCTACACATGTGAGAAAAGTTTTCAAGAATTGAAGTCATGGTTGACCTCGGCACCAGTATTGGCCTTGCCAGAAGGCACAGAGGGATTTGTAGTCTATTGTGATGCCTCCAGAGTCGGTTTGGGATGTGTATTGATGCAGCACGGAAAGTTTATAGCGTATGCTTCCAGACAACTCAAGAACCATGAAAAGAATTATCCGACGCATGATTTGGAACTTGCAGCTGTTGTGTTTGCCTTGAAAATATGGCGACACTATCTTTATGGGGTTCATGTAGATGTGTTTTCAGACCACAAGAGCCTCCAGTATTTGTTCAAGCAGAAAGAGCTGAATCTGAGACAACGACGGTGGTTAGAACTACTCAAGGACTATGATATGGACATATTGTACCATCCAGGGAAGGCAAATGTGGTAGCTGACGCTCTTAGTCGGAAATCCATGGGTAGTTTGGCTCATTTGGGTGTGGATCGGAGACCCCTGGCTCGAGAGGTTTACCAATTAGCCATTTGGGGGTTCGTATCTCGGCGTCTGACGAGGGGGATGTTTTGCCGCATAATGGAGCAGAATCATCACTGGTCGCGGAAATCAAGGAAAAGCAGTTCATGGATCCAGCATTGGTTCGGGTGAAGGAAGCACTCATGAATGACAAGACCTCAGCATTTGTACTGAGCAGCGAAGATGGTGTATTGCGGTGTCAAGATAGGCTATGTGTTCCGGATGTGGACGAGCTTCGGAAAGAGTGATGGCAGAGGCTCATACTTCCGGGTATTCTGTGCACCTCGGTTCAACGAAAATGTATCACGATCTCAAAGAGGTTTATCGGTGGAACGGTATGAAAAGGGATGTGCCAATGCTTTGTAGCTAAATGTCCGAATTGTCAACAAGCTGAAGGCCGAGCATCAACGACCCGATGGATTAACTCAACTTATAGAAATACCAAGGTGGAAATGGAGATGATCAATATGGATTTCGTGGTAGGGTTACCTCGCACTCGGCGTAAGTTCGATTCAATATGGGTGATAGTAGATCGACTCACCAAATCAGCTCACTTCCTGCCTGTCAAGTCCACTGATACTGCGGAGCAATACGCAAGATTGTACATCAAAGAGATAGTAAGGCTTCATGGCACTCCACTTTCTATCATCTCAGATCGCGGGGCTCAGTTCACCGCTAACTTTTGGAAGAAGTTTCAGCAAGGTTTGGGAACTCAGGTGAATCTTAGCACAGCTTTCCATCCACAGACCGATGGACAGGCCGAGCGGACCATTCAGACGCTTGAAGATATGTTGCGGGCTTGTGTCTTAGATTTTAAAGGTAATTGGGATGAACACTTGCCACTGATAGAATTTTCTTACAATAACAGCTATCATGCTAGCATTCAAATGGCCCCGTTTGAGGCATTGTACGGGAGAAGATGTAGATCGCCAATCGGGTGGTTTGAGGTAGGTGAAGCGGAATTGCTAGGGCCGGATATGGTGTACGAAGCTATGGAAAAGGTCAAGGTTATTCAGGAGAGAATGAAAACAGCACATAGTCGTCAAAAGTCCTATGCAGACGTTCGTCGAAGGGATTTGGAGTTTCAAGTCGATGATTGGGTGTTCTTGAGGGTATCTCCAATGAAGGGAGTCATGCGATTCGGAAAGAAAGGGAAATTGAGTCCTAGGTATGTCGGGCCATATTGGATCGTTCAAAGGATTGGTCAAGTTGCTTATAGGATAGAGTTGCCTCCTGAGATGTCATCAGTGCATCCGGTATTCCATGTGTCCATGTTGAAGAAAGTGATTGGAGATCCATCCACCATCATGCCAGTCGAAGTTATAGAGGTTAATGAAAATTTGTCATATGAAGAAGTTCCAGTTGCCATTCTTGATAGGCAAGTCCGTAAGTTGAGAAATAAGGAAGTTGCCTCCGTTAAAGTATTGTGGCGAAGTCAACAAGTTGAGGAGGCCACATGGGAAGCAGAAAAAGAGATGAAGGAAAAGTACCCTCATTTGTTCGATCAAGCCTAGAAGAAATTAGGTGACCCTCCTACTCCTAGTAGTTGTCGTCTTGCCTAAGTTGTTTCCCTCTTAGTATTAGTAAAGTCTCCTTTATTTGTAATGAGTTAAATGTGTTGTTACCTTGGGTCACTTGAACCGTTCTTGACAAATGAAAGCCTTATAAAGATTTACGTGTTTAATAAACAACTAATAGTAAGTGTAGATTGGTAATGGTTTGTTAAGTGTACATGGTGTGTTAAAATGGTTAAATAAGGTGAAAATTCATCGAAGTGACTAGTTATGTGCAATTGTAACAATGTGATAGAATATGTGCATTCGTTGAGATAAGAAAGTGTATACCAGTTGTGAAAGGTGTTGTATTTGTGTATTGTTGTTTGGTAATGTGTTTCGGGGGCCCTCTGACAGGTGGATATGTCCATAATACAAAGGAAACTCCGGCGAAATTTTTCTAAAATATAAGAGTTAGTCAAAATTTTGATGGTTGCATATCATGTCTTTCAAAACCAACTCATTTGTTTCAAAATCCTCATTCGAGGACGAATGATCTTAAGGGGGGGAGGATGTAAGGCCCCGTAAATTTTTTGTGCATAAAACCTAGTAGCTATGGTGTCATGGTCCGAATAAATGTGTTAGGAATGCGTAGAATTCTTCGCGGCGAGCTTGCGAGCCGCGGTTCGGACCCTTGGTAGTGATTTAAGTTTCAAAAATGTAGAGAATAAATTTTTTCTTTTTCCAGAAAAAAAAAAATGTCAAATGTGCGGTCAAGAATGCGACCGCAAACCTGACATGCGGACCGCATTCTGACCGCAAATCGTTCCAGAGAGTTGCCCAAAATCGTGCCAAAAGTGCGGTCGATATGCGATCGCATGTCAAATCTGCGGTGCACTTTTGCGACCGCATAATCAACATGCGGTCCGCATAGTGACCGCATGTCTTAACAGAACCTGCGTAATTTTTTGAGCCATTCTGCGGCCACTATGCGGACCGCATGTTGATTCTGCGGTCGCATAGTGACCGCATATTTGACCCCGGCCCAGATTTTTGTAACATTTTGACCCGATCTCTTCTTTAATATAACACCTTTCTTCTTCATTTTATCATATCATCTCACCAAAAATTAGAGAGAGAAGAGAGGGTTTTTAGAGAGAGAAGTTCTTCATCTTCAAAGATTGTTCCAACTACTTAATTCCAAGGGATTATAGGGCAAGGATTCAACTTCCCCAATATTTTCAAGGTAAAAACCCTAACTATTTTCTTTGATTTTCAGTTTTAAATTGGGTAAAGAGAGGTTTGCATATAATAGCTTTTGGAAATAGAATTTTACACTCATGCATGATTTTTGAACTTGATTTCTAGTAAAAAGAAGTGAGTAGAAGTAAGAGTCTTCAAGAACAAGGTTGGCAAGAGTAGGATATCTTGTGTAAGCATAAAGTAGGAAGTTAACGGAAGAAAACTCATCACCAGGTATGTATGGCTAATTTTGATTCTTGTAAAATCGCCCAAATGTGTGCGAATTGTTTGGCATGTGTCAAATTGAGAAATTTTACGTAATCCTTTGATTTCCTTGTTGAGCATTTGATTGATGTTGAACTATGTGTGGTATGAAATATGAATTGAAAGATAAAAAGGTAATCGGGGTTGGTAAAGAATTGGGAACAACCATTGTGATGGCATACTTGGCTTATTGTGGAAGGAATTTGAAACACCTTAATTGTGGTGAATTGTTGAACATGATTATGTGGGCATTTTCGATTTTGGAATACTTGTAACATGGTTGTGATATTGAATTGAGAAGAAATTGAGAACATGAACCAATGTGTAAGTTGCTTATTTGAACTTGTTGAAATTGTATGTAGTACATTATCTGCTGTTTGAAATTGTTGTGTTTTCAACTGTAAGGCGGGTCGTGTTGCGCGCCGCAACGTGGTGAAATAAGGTGTGGGTTGGGGTGATAAGGGTGGCCGAGGTAATAAGGGTGGTCAGGGGCAATAAGGATGGAAAGCGATCGAAATCGCCATTGAAAATTGATACAAAAATCAATAATGTGAAATTGTGAAAGGAGACAGCAGGAGAGTTTGCAACCTGTGGGGCACTGATTGCCCCTTTGTTTGACTACTTGTGAACGTGATTGATTGGTTATTGTTAAATTGGTTGATTGTAGAAAGTGCTTTGTGTTGAGAATTATTTGAAATAAGGAAAATGTGGAAACATGGTTGGTTGGCTTAATTAATTGTTGATGTAATTTAATGGCTTGAGTTTACTTGGGACAAAGTTTGTCCATACATACCAGTACAATTCAAGTGTACTGACGTCCCTTTTGCCTGGGGCGCTACATTCGTGTTATGATTGTAGGTGGATCAGTAGCAGGCACTTCAGCTCATCGGCAGTAGTATCCTTCTCCTTCCACCGCCCGTTTTGGTGAGCCCCTTTCTTCCTCGGGGCCTTGTGTGGTTCATGCCACTCGGTTTAGATTTCATTTTGGTTTTGTAAGGTATAGCCGGAGCCTTGTTACCGGCAAGTATTGTATTTCTCTTTTGTATCCTAGAGGCTCTGTAGACATGTGAACTGTGGGACTCCAGCCTTATGTATATATATTGTGTTATGTCGGGCGTTGTAAAAAAATTGAAATCTTGTTAATGAATCACTCATATCGTTTATTTGTTTAATGTGAAATCAATTATGATTAGTAATATATTTGGTTAATGAGAAACAGTCATCACAGGGGTAACGCGTGGGAATGAAAGGCACCCAGGTCCGCTTGACTGGGGCAACCCGGTCAGGCGCCGGTCAAGTCCCTCGGTTTGGGGCGTGACAACAACGTGTGGAGATTGATATAGTGGTCGAATGATAGAAACAGACTTGGTAGGAAATTCAGGATGTTGGAATTTGGCCTAATGTCTTATTCGCTCAAATAAAGAATTATATCTACATAATTATATTGCTAATATGCTCAACTAAGTAGTGGTAGCACAGGAAGGTGCATGATGTGTTAAACAAGTTATTTGAGACTACATCATTGTAGTTCTCAGCACGTTCGAGGACGAACGTATGTTTAAGTGGGGGAGATTGTAACGACCCGACCGGTCGTTTTGAGCTCTGGCGCGTCATTCAGCAGATTGATGCCATGAACAGCTTCATCTCAGGTATATTGACTTGTGTGTATGGTCAGAATTCAAATTCAGGAAGTTTGGAGTCAAATCTAAATGGAAATTCTCATTTTGAAAACTTAAAGTTGAAGAACTGAACTATGATTGGAATTTTGAGTAAATGACCTCGGAATTGGGATCTAAAAGTGCCAACATGCTCCTATGATGATTTTAAACTTGGACGTATGTCCGGATTTGGTTTTTGATAACCCGTGAGCATTTCAGCGTATATGGTGGAAGTTAGTATTTTAGAAGGATTTCATAAATTTGGGTTGGAAGGCATTTTAGAGTTATAGATGTCCGTTTGGGATTCCGAGTCTGTGAATAGATCCATATGGTGATTTTGGAGTTGGGAACGTGATCGGAAGTGAATTCGGGTGTCTGCAGGTCATTTTGAAGTCATTTGGCAAAATATATGAATTTGAAGGTTTATGAGAAAATTCGACCGGAAGTGAAAATTTTGATATCGGGGTCGGAATGCAATTCCGAAAGTTTGTGCAAGTCCGTAATGTCGAGTGTGACTTGTGTGCAAATCTTGAGTCAATTCGGATTGATTTTGGTAGGAAATGAAACAATTAATCTCTTTAAGAAAAGCTTAAGTTGGAAAAGTCAACTCAACGTTGACTTATGAGTTCGAGGGATCGTAACTGAATTCCGATGATTCGGTTAGTTTCGGTGGATAATTTAAGACTTAGGCGCGCAATCGGAAGTAATTTTGGAGGTCCGGTGAAGAAGTTAGCCTATTTTGGCGAAGTTGGAATTTTGGCGGAATCCGATCGATAGGTGAGATTTTGATCCGGGAGTCGGAATGGAATTCCGACAAATGCAGTAGCTCCGTTAGGTGATATTGGATGTGCCTGCAAAATTTCAGATCATTCGGAGGTTGTTTGGTCGGGTTTTTGATCGAATGTTGGTTGCGGAAGTTTAAATGAAAACTTAGGCTTGAATTTGCTTGGATCCGATGTTTTCCGTGTTTAAGGGCGTGTTTTTATGATTGGAACAAGTTTGCATCGTGTTATGGAGTATGTTGGTGGTTTTCGTTGGGGGCCCGGGGTCTCGGGATGAATTCGGGTGTCCAAACGGACCATTTAGAGCCAAAGTGAGCAGCTGATTGCTGCACTAATTGCAGTAGATTTTCAGCAATTTTCGGCTACTTTGAGAGCTGATATCTTGTAATCTATAAGGAATCACAAAAAAGTGCAAAACATGAAAGTTGTAGAACATCGTGTCTAGTTTCCAGAAAGCTAAAGAATTCGTAATTTGGACATCTGTACTAAAAGTTATGATCGACGGAAAATAACTGCTGGAGCAATAGGATGTACAACTTGTACAGCGCAGCAGGGTACAACCCGACGAAGCACAGACAGATTCTTTATTACACGAAATTGGGTTATTTCTTTCATTGATTTCATTTCGTTTGGATGATTTTGGAGAGCTTCAAGAGGGGATTTCACCGGGTAAACATCGGAGGTAAGATTCTTGACTCAAAAACATAATTTTATGGTAGAATTAACATCAATCTTCATGAATTTGGGTAGAAATTGTGAAGGATTGTGGCCTAGAAATTGAAAACGAAAATTTGGGTTTTGAAAGGCCAATTGAACTCCGATTTCGATAAATTTTATATGCACGGACTCGTGGCGAGACGAGGATCGCGTTGGTACTAATTTCGGAATTTTCCGAGCAGCGGGCCCGGGGTCGGGTTTTTACCAACTTAGTGTATTTATGCGAATTTCATGTAAATTAAAATGGGTTATGATTCTTTGACCCGTATTTGACACAATTATTGTGGTTTGAATAGATTCTACACGCGAGACAGCGAATTCCAAAGGAAAGGGCATTGCGGACGAGTCTACGACCGGCTAGAGGTGAGTAGTTTGTGTATATGGTAGCCTGAGGGTTCGAAACCCCGGCTTAGCACATTGTGACGCTTGTAGGGCGTGGCTCGCACACCGTGGCAGGTGCGGAATTGATTGTGACTTGGGATTGAGACTTGGTCCATCCCGGATATGGATAAAAATGCTATTAGTGATAGAAATACACTGTGTTTGACATATTTGTGGGTTGTAAGCCTTGTTTGGGGCCTTGTGCCGACCTGTAGTATCCCTAGGGGATAGTATTTACGTGATAGCTATATTTGCTTAATCACTGATCTCAGTCCTGGAAATTGAAATCACAGTATTGAAATGCTAAGTCACCGGCTTTTACAAATTAAATAAAAGTTAAATTATTTTTCATAAATTATGAATTAGAAACTGGAATTAAGAAAAATGAACTGTTTGTGACTTATCTGATTATTGTGGACTGAGGATGGATCGGGTTGCACGCCGCAGCGGTTATTATGATATGCGGATCGGGCTGCACGCCGCAGCGATATTTGCGCTTGGGCTGTAGGAGCCCCTCCGGAGTCTGTACACACCCCCAGTGACCGTCGTCGACCTTAAATGGATCGGGCTACACGCCGTAGCGGTTATGTGCATTGTATTGCATCTTTATTTGTTAAGTTATTTTGTGGTAGCTATATTGAATTGTTGATGCTAGTTCGTAGGAGATTCGGACTGTAGTTTAGCTTCATATTGTGGTATTCTGTGGATTTCCAGGTACAGGGAGGGATAGATGAGCACTCCAGCTTTTATCAGTATTTATCCGAGTTGCTGAGGTAGCTGCAGGCATTCGCAGGACCTGGTTTCTCTTCTTATTCTAGTATTTCTTTGTATACACATTATTCATACTTGAGTATTTGGTTTAGATATTGTTATCCGATCATGTTTAGAGGCTCTAGACTTGTGACCCTAGATCTTTGGGTGGTTATTCAGTTTAGCTTTATTGTCGAAATAATATCCAGGTAATTGATTTGAGCTTCATTGTCACGACCCGGGTTTCCCACCATCGGGGTTCATGATGGCGCCTACTAAATGGAAACTAGGCAAGCCAAATATTAATTACACCTCCATTAATTACCAAATTCTTATTAAGACTTATTATTAAAACATATAAATTACAGCGGAATAATCAAAATTAGCGGAAGACTTAGTCAAATATGATAAAGAAAACCCAAACATGATACACTACCCAAGACCGGTGTCACAATACTCACGAACTTCTAAGAATAATACACATAATTGTCTGAAAGAAAATACAAGCTGTTTATCTCGATTACATGAGATAACAGAATGAAAAGCATAGATAGAAGAGACAACGGGTCCTGCGGACGCCCGCAAGGCTACCTCGTAGTCTCAGTAGTCGGAAAATCCACAAGTCGCTACTGCCGCTGCTGCTGTCCGTAACCTGAATCTGCGCAAAAAGAGCGCAGAGTGTAGTATCAGCACAACCGACCCCATGTGCTGGTAAGTGCCTGGCCTATCCCAGCGAACTAGTGACAAGGCTAAGGCCAGTCACCCACATAAACCTGTACAGTTACAATATAGATATATATATACAATACATTTATAAGGAAATACTCTGCTCTGAAATAACAGTCAATAACTCACGATATCCAGAATAATCTAATCAACATAATAAATCTTACTTCCATATCTCAATTCCTCTCTCATTTCATATCTCGTGGTAGGCGTACCACCCGCTCCCAACTATCTCAGTAATTATATCTTGTGGTAGGCGTACCACCCGCTCCCAAATATCATAGTAATTATATCTTGTGGTAGGCGTACCACCCGCTCCCAAATATATCAATAGTTATATCTTGTGGTAGGCGTACCACCCGCTCCCAAATATATCAATAGGCTACCGGCAACTATGGCCAATGCCAAGATTTAAGTCACTTTGTGGTCGGCGTGCCACACGATCCCAATTCAATAATATATAAGTGGTCGGCGCGCCACACGATCCCAATTCAATAAATATATATATTACCGGCATTTAACCAATAATCTCTATATCAACAATATTTATAATTACCGGTTTTAAACCAATAATTGATAACAATTTCACTAATTTATCTTCATTACCGGCATAACACCAATAACTCTTAATCAACAATTTATTCATAACCTGAATTCCTATTCCTACAAACTAGGATAGAACAAACACTTACCTCGAAAGTTTACGAATGATTCAATCCGTAGCAATTCCTTTTCCTTTCGAATTTGACTCCAATCCAATCGTATCTATACACAATTGATTTAACATAATCAATACTACTCAACAAACTAATTCCTAAGACCAATTACATCTTTTACAACATTCTGCCCGGAATTGTAATTTTCGACCCCGGGCCCACATGGTCGGAACTCGGGGTTAGGACCAAAATTCGGTTACCCATCCCCCCACGAGTTCATGTGTATGATTTGTTTCAAAATCGGACCTCAATTCGAGGTCCAATTTCCCAATTTATGAAAAACCCTATAATCTAACAAAAACAAGAAATTCTACCATGAAAACCTTTGATTTCTAATGAAAAACATGTTTAATGATGTTAGGAATTGAAAGAATTAAGTAAAAAGTGACTTACAATTGTTTTGATGAAGAAGGAATCCGTGAAGAATCGCAAATAGGTGTTTTTGTTTTGTAAAAAGTGAAGAAATGAACTGAAAATCGTGTTTTACAGGTCTCTGTGTTCGCATTTGCGAACATGGGTTCGCAATTGCGAACCCCGACCAATTTCTGGAGTTTGAAAAATAAGCTAAGGTTGGGAAGTTCGCATTTGCGAACTTTTGTTCGCATTTGCAAAGCCAAGGCAAATCTGGAGGCTTCGCATTTGCGAACATATGTTCGCAATTCCGAACTAGGCTGCTTCCAGGGATTTTCGCATTTGCGAAATAAGGTTCGCATTTGCGAACCAGCAGGCTTCTGGGCTTCTTCGCAATTGCTACACATTCTTCGCAATTGCGAAGACAGGCAATTACTGAAGGCCTCGCAATTGCGAGGTTTGGTTCGCATTTGCGAACCCAACTTAGTCCTGGGCACCTTCGCATTTGCGACCCAGGGTTCGCATTTGCGAACCCTGCCTTGACCTGCCACCTTCGCAATTGCGAGAAATACTTCGCAATTGCGAAGACAACAACTGGGTGAAAAACCAGCAGTGCAAAAACTCAGAATTTCATCCAACGGCCTATCAAATCTTTACCCGAGCCCCCCGGGCTCTAAACCAAATATGCACACTAACTCAAAAACATCATACGAACTTGCTCGCGCGATCAAATCGCTAAAATAACATCAAAACCAATGGATTGAGCCTTAAAACTCAAGAATTCTTTCAAATTTCTTAATTTCCAAACTTTCCAATTTAAGGCCGAAACACGTCAAACGACGTCCGTTTTCAACCAAACTTTACAGGAGGTGCTTAACCAATATATATGACCTGTACCGGGCGTCGGAACCAAAATACGAGCCCGATACCAGTACTTTTTAATCAAATTTCAGTTTCATTTTCCATAAACATTTTCAGAAAATAATTTAACTGAAAAATTCTTTTACCGGGGTTCTAGACCTCGGATTTCAATTCCGGGCATACGCCCAAGTTCTAGATTTTTCTACGGATTTTCTGAAACAGTCAAATCACGGATCCGGGTCCGTTTACCAAAAATGTTGACCAAAGTCAACCATATCAATATTAATATTAAAAATTCTTCAACTTTTTCACATATTTCACATATTTCAACATAAATATTTTCCAGCTTTGTGCCCGGACCGTGCACGCAAATCGAGGCAACTATAAATGAGGTTTTCAAGACCTCAAAAGCTCGGAATGATTAATAAAACAAGTGATGACCCTTTGGGTCGTCACAATCTCCACCTCTAAAACAACCGTTCGTCCTCGAACGGACAAAAGAAAGAAGTACCCGAGTCAGGAAACAAATGTGGGTAGCGGCTCCGCATATCAGACTCGGACTCCCAGGTCGATGCCTCAGGAGGCTGACCTCTCCACTGAACACGCACAGAAGGATAACTCTTCGACCTCAACTGTCGAACCTGCCGGTCTAGAATGGCTACCGGCTCCTCCTCGTAAGATAGATCATTGTCCAATTGGACAGTATTGAAGTCTAACACATGTGTGGGATCGCCGTGGTATCTCCGAAGCATAGATACATGAAAAACTGGATGCACGGCTGATAAGCTAGGCGGCAAAGCTAATCTGTAAGCCACCCCTCCCACTCTGTCTAGAATCTCAAAGGGGCCAATATATCTAGGGCTGAGCTTGCCCTTCTTCCCGAACCTCATCGCACCCTTCATAGGCGACACTCGGAGCAATACTCGTTCGCCAACCATGAAATCTACATTTCGAACCTTACGATCCGCATAAGTTTTCTGCCTGGACTGAGTTGAACGCAATCTCTCCTGATTAGTCTTGACCTTATCTAGGGCCTCCTGAACTAAGTCTGTACCCAACAACCGAGCCTCTCCCGATTCAAACCATCCAACTGGTGATCGACATCGCCTACCATACAACGCCTCATACGGAGCCATCTGGATGCTAGATTGGTAACTGTTATTGTAGGCGAACTCTGCTAATGGCAGAAACTGGTCCCACGAGCCTCCAAAATCAATAACACAGGCTCGAAGCATGTCCTTTAGAATCCGAATAGTTCTCTCGGACCGGCCATCCGTCCGAGGATGAAATGTTGTACTCAACCGAACCCGAGTGCCTAACTCCCGCTGGACCGCTCTCCGGAACCGTGAGGTAAACTGCGTACCCCGATCCAGAGATAATAGATAATGGCACTCCATGGAGACGAACAATCTCCCTAATGTAAACCTCCGCTAACCTCTCCGACGAGTAGGAGACGGATACTGGAATAAAGTGTGCTGACTTGGTCAAGCCTATCAACAATGACCCAAATAGTATCAAATTTCCTCCGAGTCAAAGGAAGTCCACTAACGAAATCCATAGTGATCCGCTCCCATTTCCACTCGGGAATTTCAATCCTCTGGAATACACCACCAGGTCTCTGGTGCTCATACTTTACCTGCTGACAATTTAGACACCGGGCGACATACGCAACGATATCTTTCTTCATTCTGCGCCACCAATACTGCTGCCGTAAGTCTTGGTACATCTTCGCGGCGCCTGGGTGAATAGAATACCGCGAACTGTGGGCCTCCGCTAAGATTAACTCTCGAATCCCTTCGACATTGGGCACACAAACTCGACCCTGCAATTTCAATACCCCATCATCATCTAGATTTACCTGTGTGGCACCTCCCCGCTGTACCGTATCTCTCAACTCACGCAAATGAGGATCATCAAATTGCCTCTCACGGATACGCTCAAATAAGGAAGAACGAGCGACCGTGCAGGCTAACACCCTGCTAGGCTCAGAAATGTCTAATCTCACGAACCGGTTAGCTAAGGCCTGGACATCTATAGCTAATGGTCTCTGACTGACCGGAATATATGCAAGACTACCCATGCTGGCAGACTTTCTACTCAATGCATCGGCCACCACATTGGCCTTACCCGGGTGATATAAAATAGTAACATCATAGTCTTTTAGCAACTCTAGCCACCTTTCTCTGCCTCATATTCAACTCTTTCTGCTTAAACAAATACTGAAGACTCTTATGATCGGTGTATACTTCACATGCTACGCCATACAAATAATGCCTCCAGATCTTCAATGCGTGAATAATCGCCGCCAATTCTAGATCATGCACTGGATAGTTCTTTTCATGAATCTTCAACTGCCTCGAAGCATAGGCAATAACCTTGCCATCCTGCATTAACACTGCACCAAGCCCAATACGGGAAGCATCACAATAAACAATATAAGGTCCCGTACCTGTGGGTAAAACCAATACCGGTGTTGTGGTCAAGGTTGTCTTGAGCTTTTGAAAGCTCGCCTCACATTCATCGGACCATTCAAATTGAACACCCTTCCGGGTCAATCTGGTCAGTGGGGTTGCAATAGACGAAAATCCTTCTACGAATCGGCGATAATAGCCCGCTAACCCCAAGAAACTCCGAATATCTTTGGCGGATGTCGGTCTAGGCCAGCTCTTGACTGCCTCAATTTTCTTCGGATCAACCTGAATACCTGCTGCCGTCACAATATGACCCAGGAATGCAACTAAACTTAGCCAAAATTCACACTTTGAAAATTTTGCATATAGCTGGCTATCTCTCAGAGTATGTAAGGCCACTCTGAGATGTTGCGCATGCTCTTCCTGACTACGGGAATATATTAATATGTCATCAATGAAGACTATTACAAACAAGTCTAAATAAGGCCGGAACACCCGATTCATTAATTCCACAAAAGCTGCTGGAGCATTTGTCAACCCAAAAGACATGACCAGAAATTCATAATGTCCATACCGAGTGCGGAACGCTGTCTTAGGGACATCAGATGCCCTAATCTTCAGCTGATGATAGCCGGATCTCAAATCTATCTTTGAAAATACCTTGGCACCCTGAAGCTGGTCAAATAAATCATCAATTCGCGGAAGTGGATATTTATTTTTGATAGTCACCTTGTTTAACTGTCGATAGTCAATGCACATTCTCATCGAACCATCTTTCTTCTTTACAAATAATACAAGTGCACCCCACGGCGAAACACTAGGTCTAATGAAACCCTTTTCAAGTAAATCCTGCAACTGTTCCTTCAATTCTTTTAACTCCTGGCGGAGCCATACGGTATGGGGGAATGGAAATGGGCTGAGTGCCTGGAGCCAAGTCAATGCAAAAATCAATGTACCTATCGGGCGGCATACCTAGCAAGTCTAAAGGAAATACATCAGGAAATTCGCGAACCACAGGCACTGAGTCAATAGAAGGAACCTCAGCACTAGAATCACGGACATAGGCCAAATAAGCCAAGCATCCCTTTCCAACCATACGCTGAGCTTTAACATAAGAAATAACATTACGGCTAGTATGACCTGAAATTCCTTTCCACTCTATACGAGGCGAATTCGGCAGGGCTAAAGTCACAGTCTTGGCATGGCAATCTAAAGTAGCATGATACGGAGATAGCCAATCCATGCCTAGTATAATATCAAAGTCCACCATATTTAGGAGTAATAAATCAGCACGGGTCTCGAGACCCTCAATTACTATAATACATGACCGATGAACTCGATCAACCATAATAGAGTCGCCTACTGGTGTAGACACATGAACAGGAACACTCAGTGGATCACTGGGCTGAATTAAATATGGTGCAAAATAGGAAGACACATACGAATATGTAGACCCAGGGTCAAATAATGCTGATGCCTTTCTATCACAAACCAAAATAATACCTGTATTGACGGCATCAGAAGACTCAGCCTCTGGTCTGGCGGGAAGTGCATAACATCGGGGCTGTGCCCCACCACCCTGAGCAGTATCTCTAGGACGATCAGCTGCTGGCTGGTCTCTACCTCTATCGGTCCGAGCTCCACCTCTATGACCTCTACCTCCACCTCTATGTCCTCTACCTCCGCCTCTAGCCGGCTGGGCAGGCTGTGAGGGAACTGGGGCCTGAATCATGGCACGAGAACCCTGCTGGTGAGATCTGTCAGAAGCTCGAGGGCAATACTTTGCAATGTGCCTAAGATCACCGCACGTAAAACAAGCCCCCGGCCGCTGAAAATAGCGAAGTGGTGGTGCACTGATAGGCTGCTGATCAGAGTAGCGTGGCCGAGAATTACGATCACCTGAAGCATCATGAGAAACCTGAAGAGCTGACTGATAAGGCCTAGGAGGATGGCCTCTATCATAAAAATCTCTATCTCCAGACGAGGTACCACTGAATCTACCCGAATTACGAGATCTCTTATCCGATCCATGTCTCGCTCCCTGTGACAGAGCCATCTCGATCCGGCGGGCTGCATTAGCCGCCTCCTGAAAAGTGATTTCAATTCCTGCCCCCATAGCCATCTGTAGCCGAATTGGCTGATTCAAGCCATCAATAAACCTCCTCACCCTCTCCCGATCTGTGGGAAGTATGATAATAGCATGACGAGCCAGGTCCACGAACCTAGTCTCGTACTGTGTGACAGACATAGAACCCTGATGAAGACGCTCAAATTGTCTGTGCATAAACTCCCGCTGAGTTGCTGGAAGGAACTTCTCCAAGAATAATTCCTGCAAACTGCTCCCAAGTCAAAGATGACGATCCCGCTGGCCTGGTTAGACAATAATCTCTCCACCAAGTCTTGGCGGAACCGGATAACCGAAAAGTAGCAAAATCCACACCATTAGTCTCCACAATACCCATAGTACGGAGAACTTCGTGGCAGTTGTATAGGAAGTCCTGTGGATCCTCTGAAGGAGTGCCACTGAATGTGGTAGTGAACAGCTTGGTAAACCTATCCAATCTCCACAACGCGTCAGCAGACATGGCTGCACCATCATTAGACGGAGTCGCAATAATAGGCCGAGCTGCCTCAACTAGATAGATAACAGGATCCTGAGCCTGGGGAATTACTGGCTTCGGAGTGCGTGTAGCAGGAGTCTGATTACCTCCTCCAGCCTGAGAAGTGGCTGGTGCTACCGGTAATAAACCTGCTCTGATGATATGATCCATAAAACCTGCTATCCGGACCAAAGCATCCTGAAGATCCGGTGAAAACAAAGCTCCTCCTGGGACCTGAGCTGGGCCTACTGGAGCTGCTGGGGTTGGAACTTCCTCCTCGATATGAACATGAGGTTCTGCCACTCGTGCTGCTGCTCGGGGCTGAGCTCTGCCCCTACCTTGGCCTCTAGTACGACCTCGACCTCGGCCTCTGCCCCTAGCGGGAGCTGCCGCCGCTGGGACCTCGGGCTGCTGGTCAGTAGATGAGGATGCACGTGTCCTTACCATCTGCGGAAGAACAAAGTAGAATTTCAATTAACATTTAAAAGATCAAGTCGCACGACTAGGAAGAATAAAGGGAATATTTTCCTAACTCCGTAGCCTCTGGAGGATAAATACAGACGTCTCCGTACCGATCCTTCAGACTCTACTAAGCTTGTTCGTGAGTTGTGAGACCTGTGCAACCTAGTGCTCTAATACCAACTTGTCACGACCCGGATTTCCCACCATCGGGGTTCATGATGGCGCCTACTAAATGGAAACTAGGCAAGCCAAATATTAATTACACCTCCATTAATTACCAAATTCTTATTAAGACTTATTATTAAAACATATAAATTACAGCGAAATAATCAAAATTAGCGGAAGACTTAGTCAAATATGATAAAGAAAACCCAAACATGATACACTACCCAAGACCGGTGTCACAATACTCACGAACTTCTAAGAATAATACACATAATTGTCTGAAAGAAAATACAAGCTGTTTATCTCGATTACATGAGATAACAGAATGAAAAGCATAGATAGAAGAGACAACGGGTCCTGCGGACGCCTGCAAGGCTACCTCGTAATCTCAATAGTCGGAAAATTCCACAAGTCGCTACTGCCGCTACTGCTGTCCGTAACCTGTATCTGCGCAAAAAGAGCGCAGAGTGTAGTATCAGCACAACCGACCCCATGTGCTGGTAAGTGCCTGGCCTATCCCAGCGAACTAGTGACAAGGCTAAGGCCAGTCACCCACTTAAACCTGTACAGTTACAATACATATATATATATACAAAATATTTATAAGGAAAGACTTTGCTCTGAAATAATAGTCAATAACTCGTGATATCCAGAATAATATAATCCACCGAATAAATCTTACTTTCATGTCTCAATTCCTTTCTCATTTCATATCTCGTGGTAGGCGTACCACCCGCTCCCAACTATCACAGTAATTATATCTTGTGGTAGGCGTACCACCCGCTCCCAAATATCATAGTAATTATATCTTGTGGTAGGCGTACCACCCGCTCCCAAATATATCAATAGTTATATCTTGTGGTAGGCGTACCACCCGCTCCCAAATATATCAATAGGCTACCGGCAACTATGGCCAATGCCAAGATTTAAGTCACTTTGTGGTCGGCGTGCCACACGATCCCAATTCAATAATATATAAGTGGTCGGCGCGCCACACGATCCCAACTCAATAAATATATATATTACCGGCATTTAGCCAATAATCTCTATATCAACAATATTTATAATTACCGGTTTTAAACCAATAATTGATAACAATTTCAATAATTTATCTTCATTACCGGCATAACACCAATAACTCTTAATCAACAATTTATTCATAACCGAATTCCTATTCCTACAAACTAGGATAGAACAAACACTTACCTCGAAAGTTTACGAATGATTCAATCCGTAGCAATGCCTTTTCCTTTCGAATTTGACTCCAATCCAATCGTATCTATACACAATTGATTTAATATCATCAATACTACTCAACAAACTAATTCCTAAGACCAATTACATCTTTTACAACATTCTGCCCGGAATAGTAATTTTCGACCCCGGGCCCACATGGTCGGAACTCGGGGTTAGGACCAAAATTCGGTTACCCATCCCCCCACGATTTCATGTGTATGATTTGTTTCAAAATCGGACCTCAATTCGAGGTCCAATTTCCCAATTTATGAAAAACCCTATAATCTAACAAAAACAAGAAATTCTACCATGAAAACCTTTGATTTCTAATGAAAAACATGTTTAATGATGTTAGGAATTGAAAGAATTAAGTAAAAAGTGACTTACAATTGTTTTGATGAAGAAGGAATCCGTGAAGAATCGCAAATGGGTGTTTTTGTTTTTTAAAAAGTGAAGAAATGACTGAAAATCGTGTTTTACAGGTCTCTGTGTTCGCATTTGCGAACATGGGTTCGCAATTGCGAACTCCGACCAATTTCTGGAGTTTGAAAAATAAGCTAAGGCTGGGAAGTTCGCATTTGCGAACTTTTGTTCGCATTTGCGAAGCCAAGGCAAATCTGGGGTCTTCGCAATTGCGAACTAGGCTGCTTCCAGGGATTTTCGCATTTGTGAAATAAGGTTCGCATTTGCGAACCAGCAGGCTTCTGGGCTTCTTCACAATTGCGACACATTCTTCGCAATTGCGAAGATAGGCAATTACTGAAGGCCTTGCAATTGCGAGGTTTGGTTCGCATTTGCGAACCCAACTGGTCCTGGGCACCTTCGCATTTGCGACCAAGGGTTCGCATTTGCGAACCCTGCCTTGACCCGCCACCTTCGCAATTGCGAGAAATACTTCGCAATTGCGAAGACAACAGCTGGGTGAAAAACCAGCAGTGCAAAAACTCAGAATTTCATCCAACGGCCTATCAAATCTTTACCCGAACCCCCCGGGCTCTAAACCAAATATGCACACTAACTCAAAAACATCATACGAACTTGCTCGCGCGATCAAATCGCTAAAATAACATCAAAACCAATGGATTGAGCTTGAAAACTCAAGAATTCTTTAAAATTTCTTAATTTCCAAACTTTCCAATTTAAGGCCGAAACACGTCAAACGACGTCCGTTTTCAACCAAACTTTACAGGAAGCGCTTAACCAATATATATGACCTGTACCGGGCTTTGGAACCAAAATACGAGCCCGATTCCAGTACTTTTAATAAAAAATCAGTTTCATTTTCCTTAAATATTTTCAGAAAATAATTTAACAGAAAAATTCTTTTACCGGGGTTCTAGACCTGGGATTTCAATTCCGGGCATACGCTGCTACAACCCATATCCACACACGTTAGTTCATTCCATATGTTATATAACACAATTCAAAGAAGGAATTATCCTTGAGATGATAAGAAGTTAATCCGATTAATCTTAAGTGATACAAGGGTGCATAAGGGTGATTAACAAGTATTAGAAGTTAAACGAATCAAGGATGCTGTAACTCGTACTTTTGGGTAAACGTATAGATTCTTAGTATACTTAGGAGGTCATGATTTAAGGTATTTGAATCATATAATATCCGTATCACAATTCTTGAAGTCAAACGAGTTATGAAACAAAAGTCGACAAAAGTTGTTGCAACTTAGGTTCATAGTTTTACCTAAACTTTAGGTCAAATGTTATTAAGTATTTCTCCCAATATACTTGGAATTACGGGGTGATCTACCTACCAAATTGAAGATCTACGAGTCTAGTTTCCAACGCATTAAACGGTTTAGCAATACGACATTGGAATAGAGAGATATAGACATTTTCGTGAGACTGCACAAGCTGCTAGGTTCAAGTAGGTGAGTCACCTACTTGGTTAAATGTCGGCCCAAAAGAGGGAATTTCGGGTCAGAAAAGCAGCCCATTAAAAGGCTTATCTTCTGCAATATATACCTCTTTATATTTCACAAATAACCAGACCTAAGACCCTGCAAAATTCCTCCCAAAAATTATCCACAAACCCTAATTGATTTTCCTCTCTTTCAAGTTCAAATTGGGGGTAAACACTAGAGTTTGAAGAACCAAGTTAAAGGCTGAGTTATCCAACAACAAAGGTGAGTTTACTGCTATATTTCATACATTTATTCTGCTGTAAATTCATGGTAATTCGTTATATACATGTAAGAACTCACGGGACGGTGATCGGAAGCCGTGGGTTCAAGTTATTCACTTGTAGCGGACTGTTTTGTGGACTGTTTTGTGTTGCTGTTGGGCTGCGTTTTTATTACTGTTTTGTGGAGTTTTGGAGGAGGCAGGGTGTGGAGAAACACCATCTATATGTTGGGTTGTGGTCTGCTAGTTCTTCGTAATATTTTTGGATCATTTGGTACGACTATAGTGGCCGTCATATGTATGATGTGATTAGGTTGTGTGTGGACTGTTTTGGGAGGCTCAATATGTTTATTATTGATGTTTTTTAGGCTGTTTGGTAATTGTTTTGAATGGTGTGAAGTCATACATATAGGGGAGGTGCTGTCCGTTTCATCACAAAATAGGTTGTGATTGGTACATAATAGTTGCGACGCTTAAATGTTAACGATAGTGTCATTTCTCCTATTGTAGACTAAGGAGTCGTGACGTTTGCATAGCTTGAGGTTGTGGCAGTATATACAAGGTATGTGTGGCTGTCCCTTTCCTTCTTTTGCACGACTCCGATTAACATAATGTAATGAACGAGCTTCCAAAGTTACTCTATTCTCAGAAGCTAAGCAGTACTTACACTGTTTCCCCACTTATGGAACAATTGATGTTGATGTTGCTTCTCTTATTCTTATGTTATCAATCTTGTTGGTACTTCCTGATTCCTATAAGGTTCATAGTGAAGAGTTAGTCCTAATAAGGTATACATAGGATAACGACCTTACGTCACTCCGAAAGGTCTACAAGGTATTTCTATGAGTCGAGCATGCATTATATATATGTATCTATTTTACTCTACCGAGCCGCGCTATAGTCGGCCGAGTACGGCACCTATTGTGCAACCACTGATCAGTTGGGTTTTACCGAGCTCCACGTGGCCGGGTACGATTCTACCGAGCCTTATAATGGCCGGGTACGTTTTTACCGAGCCTATTATGGCCGGGTACGACATGATGATGATGATGCCCACAGAGGCGTATGTTTTAAAAGATTATGTATTTATACACATGTATCATGCATTTCATGTCAGTAGCCCTCAGAGGTACTCAGATGTTACAGGTTGTATATTCTCTATCCCTGCTTACATTACTGTTCGTATTTATGGTTCTCTGCCTTACATACTCAGTACTTTATTCGTACCGACGTCCTTTTGTTTGTGGACACTGCATGTCGTGCTGCAAGTCCTGATAGACAGGTAGGTGCAGCTCCCCCATCACAGTAGGTTGTCTAGTTCAGCGGTGATTGGCGAGATCCCTTCTCCGGACTTGCCTTGGTCTTGGTATGCATTTATGTTATAGACATTATGGGTATGTCGGGGCCCTGTTCCGGCTATGTTGCAGCACTTATGTTCCTTTAGAGGCTCATAGACAAGTGTCGACTCATGTATAGTTTGGTATGCCTTGTCGGCTGATTTTTGTTGTATAGTCTTTCATTTTAGCGTGGTAGCTTGTACCATATGTATATAGTTTCTTGATTGTCCGGTCATCCCATGTTATGTAGGTTCATGCAATCATATTTTATTGTTGGTTGTTCATGATCCATGTCTACCTTTTATATTGGTCTCGTCAGCCTAAAAGATAATAAAGAAGGTTAGATAAAATGTACATTGGTGCTCGGCAAGTATGGTCGGGTGCTAGTCATGGTCCTCCGGTTTGGGTCGTGACAAACTTGGTATCAGAGCAAGTCTGTCCTAGGGATTGTCTATGAGCCATGTCTAGTAGAGTCTTGATTATGGATGTGTAGCGCGCCACATTTATAATCGGGAGGCTACATGACATCTAGGGTTGTTACCTTCTTCCCGAATCTAGATCGTGCATAGAGTTGAGTCGTAAGTGTTCGTCTCTAATATTCACCTTGTTTTCTTTCAGCAATGCCTTCGACTAGGAAACAAACAATTAGTAGACGGCTTGATACAGTTGCGGGAGAGGGTACCAGTCAGGTGCCCCAAGCCAGAGCAGGCCAAAGTGAGGCTCAGAGTGAGATGTCGTCTCATACCTCATCTACTCCATCTCCTCCAGAGGATATTAGGTGGCACCCAGCACCTCCAGCTCCTCCGTCCGGCACTACAGACCAGGATATGCGGAGTGCTTTGCAGTTATTGACTAGCTTGGTGGCTGCTCAGGCTCAGAGGTAGAATACAGGTGCTGCTGATAAACCGGTTAGTACAAGAGTTCGTGATTTTATTAATTTAGACCCTCCAGTGTTTACCGGATCAGACCCCAAGGAGGATCCGCAGACTTTTATTGACCGGGTTCATCGTACACTACGGGTTATGCATGTTAGTGATACAGAGGCAGTAGAGTTGGCTTCTTATCGGCTACGGGATTTAGCAGTTCTTTGGTATGATAGTTGGGAGAGATCCAGGGGTCCGAACGCTCCTCCAACTGTGTGGAAGGATTTTTCCTGAGGCCTTTCTTCGTCACTATTTGCCAGTTGAGATATGACGAGCTAGAGCTGATAAGTTCTTGAACCTTAGACAAGGTAATATAAGTGTGCGAGAGTATAGTATGCAGTTTGATTCTTTAGCAAGGTATGCTCCCCATATGGTGGCCGAGATGAGTGATAGGGTGCATTTGTTCGTGAACGAGTTGGGACCCCATCTGATTAATGAGTGTATGACAGCCTCCTTGGTAGAAGGCATGAATATTTCCCGTATTCAAGCTTATACCCAGACCTTAGAGGATCGTAAGCGCCAGCAGAGAGCAGATAGGGAGCATGATATGGGCCAGCATAAGAGAGCGAGATTTGCAAGGTATTCTGATGACTTCAGAGGCAGCGCCAGGCCCCAGTCTTCGAGGAGTTCGGCGCCATCTGTAGCTAGTGCTCCTCCACAGTTTCAGAGGCCTCGATATGATCGATCCTATTCTGGTCCAGGTCAGAGTTCGCAGGCATATGGATCGCAACATCACAGGGATACTAGTCAGACGAAACCCCCAACACCACGTTGTGATCAGTGCGGCAAGGCCCACTTTGGACTATGCCGTCGAGGTTCTAATTCGTGTTATTCTTGCGGACAGCCTGGCCATATGATGAGGGATTGTCCTAACAGGGGAGGTGATGGTATGGCTCAACCGACTAGATCTGTGTCTGGTTCTTCCTCATCAGTTCGACCTCCAGCACGGGGTTTTCAGCAGTCGACATGTCGTGGTAGAGGTAGAGGTGCAGGACCGAGTTCGAGTGGTGCTCAAAATCGAACCTATGCTCTAGTAGGTCGACAGGATCTTGAGTCATGTCCAGATGTTATTACAGGTATATTGTCCGTGTTTTCTTATGATGTATATGCGTTGATTGATCCGGGATCTACATTATCATATGTTACACCCTTTGTGGCTAATAAGTTTGGCATTGAACCTGAATTGATAAGTAAACCCCTTGCGGTATCTACTCCGATAGGAGATTCTGTGATTGCTAGAAGGGTATATAGAGGTTGCACTGTGATGATTTGTAGTCGTCAAACCTCGGCAGATTTATTTGAGTTAGAAATGGTTGATTTTGATGTGATACTGGGAATGGACTGGTTGGCTTCATGCTATGCAAATGTTGACTGTCGCATGAAGATGGTTAGGTTTCAATTTCCTGGTGAACCCGTCATTGAATGAAAGGGGAACATTGCTACATCGAAAGGTAGGTTTATTTCCTATCTTAAGGCAAGGAAAATGATCTCAAAAGGTTACATTTATCATCTTGTTCGCGTTAGGGATGCTTAGGCGAAGCTGCCTACTCTACAATCTATCCCCGTGGTCAATGAATTTCCAGATGTTTTCCCAAATGAACTTCCAGGCCTTCCTCCAGAAAGGGAGATTGAGTTTAGCATTGATGTGTTGCCTGACACTCAACCGATCTCTATCCCTCCATATAGAATGGCCCCGGCAGACCTGCGAGAGTTGAAGGCGCAGTTAAAGGACTTGCTGGATAAGGGCTTCATTAGGCCTAGCACTTCACCTTGGGGTGCTCCAGTCCTGTTCGTGCGGAAGAAAAATGGGTCATTAAGGATGTGTATCGACTATCGGCAGTTGAATAAGTTTACTATAAAGAACAAGTATCCACTTCCAAGAATTGACGACCTGTTTGACCAACTCCGGGGTGCCAAGTATTTCTCCAAGATTGACTTACGTTTAGGGTATCATCAGGTGAGGGTTAAGGAGAAGGATATTCCAAAGACGGCCTTTCGGACAAGATATGGACACTTTGAGTTCTTGGTGATGTCGTTCGGTCTAACAAATGCCCCAGCAGCTTTTATGGATCTCATGAATACTGTATTCAAGCCCTATCTTGATGTGTTCGTGATTGTATTCATTGATGACATTCTGGTGTATTCTCGTTCGGAGGAGGAACATGCGAGCCACTTGCGGATAGTATTACAGATGCTTCAGGATCGTAAGTTATATGCTAAGCTCGCCAAATGTGAATTCCGGCTGAACTCAGTAGCATTCCTTGGCCATGTGATATCTGACGAGGGTATTAGTGTCGACACTCAGAAGATTGATGCAGTAAAGAATTGGCCGAGACCTACAACACCATCAGAAGTTCGTAGCTTCCCGGGGCTAGCAGGATATTATAGGCGGTTTGTAGAAGGGTTTTCCTCTATATCAGCACCATTGACTAAGTTAACACAGAAAGCTACCAAGTTCCAGTGGTCTAACACTTGTGAACGTAGTTTTCAGGAGCTGAAGGATCGATTGACATCTGCACCGGTGCTCACTCTTCCTGAAGGAACAGAAGGATATGTGGTATATTGTGATGCCTCAGGTATAGGTTTGGGGTGCGTGTTGATGCAGCATGGGAAGGTGATTTCATATGCATCAAGACAATTGAAGAAGCATGAAAAGAATTATCCAACCCATGATTTGGAATTGGCTGCAGTAATATATGCTTTGAAGATATGGCGGCACTACTTATACGGCGTCCATGTTGACATCTACACAGATCACAAGAGTCTACAATACATCTTCAAGCAGAAAGAGTTGAATTTGAAGCAGCGTAGGTGGCTTGAATTACTGAAAGACTACGACGTCGAGATATTGTATCATCCCGGTAAAGCCAATGTTGTGGCAGATGCTCTCAACCGTAAGTCAATGGGAAGCTTAGTACATATTGATACAGGTAGATGGGGGTTGACTAAAGAGCTTCATCAGCTAGCCAATATGAGAATCAGATTGTTAGACTCTGATGACGGAAGTGTTACTGTACAAAATACATCAGAATCATCTTTGGTAGCCGAGGTAAAAGTACGGCAATATGATGATCCTATATTACTACGATTGAGAGAGAACATTCAGCAGTGTAAAAATACGGCTTTAGAGATCGGAGGAGATGGGGCACTAAGATACCAGTGGCCGATTATGTGTGCCGAATGTAGCAGGGTTGCGAGAAAAGATTATGAATGAAATTCATCAATCCCGATATTCCATCCATCCTGGCTCAACAAAGATGTATCATGATGTCAAGGAGCAGTATTGGTGGGATAACATGAAAAAGTCTATTGCAGAATTTGTAGCCCAGTGTCCCAATTGTCAACAAGTAAAGATAGAACATCAGAAACCCGGTGGATTGCTTCAGAATATAGAAATTCCGACCTGGAAATGGGAGGTGATTAATATGGACTTCGTTATTGGATTACCTCGATCTTATCATAAGTTTGACTCTATTTGGGTGATAGTTGATCGACTTACAAAATGTGCTCATTTTCTGCCAGTTAAGACAACTTACTCAGCTGAAGATTATGCGAAGTTGTATATCAAGGAGATTGTTAGGCTTCATGGTGTGCCGGTATCTATTATATCAGATCGAGGAGCTCAGTTTACGGCTAACTTTTGGAGGTCTTTTCAGAAAGGTTTAGGCACACAAGTGAATCTCAGCACTGCATTTCATCCGCAGACTGACGGACAGGCTGAACGTACCATTCGGACATTGGAAGATATGCTACGAGCATGTGTTCTAGATTTTAAGGGAAATTGGGATGACCATCTTCCACTCATAGAATTTGCCTACAATAATAGCTACCATTCCAGTATTAAAATGGCCCCATATGAGGCACTATATGGGAGGAGATGTAGATCACCAGTTGGATGGTTCGAAGTCGGTGAAACAGAATTATATGGGCCAGATTTGATTCACCAAGCCATTGAGAAGGTGAAAGTGATACAGGAACGATTGAGGACGGCACAAAGCAGGCAAAAGTCTTATTCCGATGTCCGACGTCGTGATCTAGAATTTGAGGTTGGTGATTGGGTTTTCCTGAGGATTTCACCAATGAAGGGTGTTATGCGTTTTGGGAAGAAAGGTAAGCTGAGTCCAAGGTATATCGGTCCGTATAAAATTCTCTAACGAATTGGACAAGTTGCTTATGAGTTAGAATTGCCATCCGAATTAGAATTTGTCCACCCGATATTCCATGTATCTATGTTGAGGAAATGTATTGGTGACCCTTCTCGAATTGTCCCTATCCAAGATGTTCAAGTTACAGAGGATTTATCATACGAAGAAGTGCCAGTGGCCATATTAGATCGACAAGTCCGCAAGCCGAGAACAAAAGATGTAGCTTCCGTCAAAGTATTGTGGAGGAACAAGAATATGAAAGAAATGACATGGGAAGCGGAAGAAGAGATGAAGTCTAAATACCCTTACCTATTCCAGAATGATGATAACAAGGATGTTGGTGGAACGCAAGATACATTATAAAGGTGAAATGGCTTTATGAGGTAAGCAATAACTTGAGAACTCTCTTCGTTAATACAAAGTGGTGATATGTAAATAATGTCCATGTCCATAATGCTTTGTGTAGCCTTGTGTGGTCATACTTTGAGATTCACTGCTTGCAAATTTTGCTAGTGACCATTTTATAGGGGAAAATTGACCAAAAATTTTCGCTAGAATCCACGACGATTTGGACTCCCCATAAACCCTTACATTCGAGGACGAATGTTCCTAAGGGGGGGAGGGTGCTACAACCCTTATCCACACACGTTAGTTCATTCCATATGTTATATAACACAATTCAAAGAAGGAATTATCCTTGGGATGATAAGAAGTTAATCCGATTAATCTTAAGTGATACAAGGGTGCATAAGGGTGATTAACAAGTATTAGAAGTTAAACGAATCAAGGATGCTGTAACTCGTACTTTTGGGTAAACGTATAGATTCTTAGTATACTTAGGAGGTCATGATTTAAGGTATTTGAATCATATAATATCCGTATCATAATTCTTGAAGTCAAACGAGTTATGAAACAAAAGTCGACAAAAGTTGTTGCAACTTAGGTTCATAGTTTTACCTAAACTTTAGGTCAAATATTATTAAGTATTTCTCCCAATATACTTGGAATTAAGGGGTGATCTACCCACCAAATTGAAGATCTACGAGTCTAGTTTCCAACACATTAAACGGTTTAGCAATACGACATTGGAATAGAGAGATATAGACATTTTCGTGAGACTGCACAAGCTGCTAGGTGCAAGTAGGTGAGTCACCTACTTGGTTAAATGTCGGCCCAAAAGAGGGAATTTCGGGTCAGAAAAGAAGCCCATTAAAAGGCTTATCTTCTGCAATATATACCTCTTTATATTTCACAAATAACCAGACCTAAGACCCTGCAAAATTCCTCCCAAAAATTATCCACAAACCCTAATTGATTTTCCCTCTCTTTCAAGTTCAAATTGGGGGTAAACACTAGAGTTTGAAGAACCAAGTTAAAGGCTGAGTTATCCAACAACAAAGGTGAGTTTACTGCTATATTTCATACATTTATTCTGCTGTAAATTCATGGTAATTCGTTATATACATGTAAGAACTCACGGGACGGTGATCGGAAGCCGTGGGTTCAAGTTATTCACTTGTAGCGGACTGTTTTGTGGACTGTTTTGTGTTGCTGTTGGGCTGCGTTTTTATTACTGTTTTTTGGAGTTTTGGAGGAGGCAGGGTGTGGAGAAACACCATATATATGTTGGGTTGTGGTCTGCTAGTTCTTCGTAATATTTTTGGGTCATTTGGTACGACTATAGTGGCCGTCATATGTATGATGTGATTAGGTTGTGTGTGGACTGTTTTGGGAGGCTCAATATGTTTATTATTGATGTTTTTTAGGCTGTTTGGTGATTGTTTTGAATGGTGTGAAGTCATACATATAGGGGAGGTGCTGTCCGTTTCATCACAAAATAGGTTGTGATTGGTACATAATAGTTGCGACGCTTAAACGTTAACGATAGTGTCATTTCTCCTATTGTAGACTAAGGAGTCGTGACGTTTGCATAGCTTGAGGTTGTGGCAGTATATACAAGGTATGTGTGGCTGTCCCTTTCCTTCTTTTGCACGACTCCGATTAACATAATGTAATGAACGAGCTTCCAAAGATACTCTATTCTCAGAAGCTAAGCAGTACTTACATTGTTTCCCCTCTTATGGAACGATTGATGTTGATGTTGCTTCTCTTATTCTTATGTTATCAATCTTGTTGGTACTTCCCGATTCCTATAAGGTTCATAGTGAAGAGTTAGTCCTAATAAGGTGTACATAGGATACCGACCTTACGTCACTCCGAAAGGTCTACAAGGTGTTTCCATGAGTCGAGCATGCATTATATATATGTATCTATTTTACTCTACCGAGCCGCGCTATAGTCGGCCGGGTACGGCACCTATTGTGCAACCACCGATCAGTTGGGTTTTACCGAGCTCCACGTGGCCGGGTACGATTCTACCGAGATTTATAATGGCCGGGTACATTTTTACCGAGCCTATTATGGCCCGGTACGACATGATGATGATGATGCCCACAGAGGCGTATGTTTTAAAAGATTATGTATTTATACACATGTATCATGCATTTCATGTCAGTAGCCCTCAGAGGTACTCAGATGTTACAGGTTGTATATTCTCTATCCCTGCTTACACTACTGTTCGTATTCATGGTTCTCTGCCTTACATACTCAGTACTTTATTCGTACTGACGTCCTTTTGTTTGTGGACGCTGCATGTCGTGCTGCAGGTCCTGATAGACAGGCAGGTGCAGCTCCCCCATCACAGTAGGTTGTCCAGTTCAGCGGTGATTGGCGAGATCCCTTCTCCGGACTTGCCTTGGTCTTGGTATGCATTTATGTTATAGACATTATGGGTATGTCGGGGCCCTGTTCCGCTATGTTGCAGCACTTATGTTCCTTTAGAGGCTCATAGACAAGTGTCGACTCATGTATAGTTTGGTATGCCTTGTCGGCTGGTTTTTGTTGTATAGTCTTTCATTTTAGCGTGGTAGCTTGTACCATATGTATATAGTTTCTTGATTGTCCGGTCATCCCATGTTATGTAGGTTCATGCAATCATATTTTATTATTGGTTGTTCATGATCCATGTCTACCATTTATATTGGTCTCGTCAGCCTAAAAGATATTAAAGAAGGTTAGATAAACAATTTAACAGAAAAATTCTTTTACCGGGGTTCTAGACCTCGGATTTCAATTCCGGGCATACGCCCAAGTTCCATATTTTTCTACAGATTTTCTGAGACCGTCAAATCACGGATCCGGGTCCGTTTACCAAAAATGTTGACCAAAGTCAACCATATCAATATTAATATCAAAATTCTTCAACTCTTTCACATATTTCACATATTTCAACATAAATATTTTCCAGCTTTGTGCCCGGACCGTGCACGCAAATCGAGGCAACTATAAATGAGGTTTTCAAGACCTCAAAAGCTCGGAATGATTAATAAAACAAGTGATGACCCTTTGGGTCGTCACAATCTCCACCTCTAAAACAACCGTTCGTCCTCGAACGGAGTTGGGCGCCATCACGACCGGGATTTGGGTCGTGACATAAATGGTTCTGGTAATTTTGAAAAATATAATTTTCTTATTTCTTTACTGTCCTCTATACTATATATTCCTTTATAGTAAAATTCTTTAAATGCACATGTATATTCATCTATGTAACACATATTACATATTGCTAATTTTGACATTAAATTTCTATTTAATATTTTTTCTCTATGCTGTTCTACTATTTCTGTTTCTGCACTACTAAATTAATTTCTTATAGTTGTTTCATATTTATGCAAGATTTCTATAGCTGTTGTAGCTTTTTCACCATCAAGTGTTTTTATCATTTCTTAATACTCCTAAGGCATCTTTAGTTATATTTTGTAACCATAACTTAGTTGTTCCTATTAACGTTCTTTCTATGTATTCTGGTACATCTGATATTCCTATTTTATTGTCTATAATCTGTTTTGTCATGTATCCTACCCATAACTGGATTGTCTTATTTATATCTTTTACACAGTCTAGATCTAAGAAATTATTTTGTATTGTTGTTGGTATTTGTGTTGGAATCCATTTTGTATATCTTGGTTCTCTATCATTTCTATATGTTTTCTTATAATTATTTTCATAATTTATATAACTTTTTGCTCTAATTGTGTATCTTTTGTTCCTGATGTACTAGGTTTTTCATCTATTATAGCATTTATTTCTATACGATCATTTCTACCTTCTTCGTTTTGTTCGGCTTGTGCTATATTTTCTAAAAGTTCCGTATATGTTTCGCTTGTTTCTGAATAATTTTCTATATCACTATTATTATTTGGTTCATTTATTTCTTCTGTTCTAATTATTTCTAACTTTTCTTCTTGTAATTGTTCTTTGAATCTATTTATCTCAAGTTGTAATTTATTTTCTTGTTCTTTTTCTTTTTGTCTGGCTGCATATAGTTCTTTTAACATGTTTAATTCTTTTTCTAATTCTATTATTTTAGCATTTTTTGTTTCTTCTATCTGTTTTATTTCTCTTTTTGATTGTTGTTTTATTTTTTCTATCTCATATTTTCGATCTATTTCTTCATTTTCTCTTGTTATTCTTACTAAAGCAGTTAAGCTATCTTCTAATTATAGTGATTCTTTTTCTAACATTAGATATAAGTTATCTCCTATTTTCTTATATTTTCTTCCTATATTAGAAAATACAATTTTTATTTTTAATCCTTCTAGGTTTTCATATGTTTTTTCGTCTACTGCAAATTCCTCTTTATTCATTTTTTAAGTTGTATAATCATTTTCCATTCTAATTCTAAAATTATATCTATAAGTTGTTCTAATCTTTCATTATTATTTTTATAGATTTTTAAGTAATTAAATTCACAATATAATCCATATAATTCATTTTTAATTCTATCTGCTTCTTTTAATCTGTCTTGTTTATTACTAATATTATTACTACTGTTATTACTACTATTTTCAATACTACCAAATTGGGGGTTGGGGTCGGGTATAGCTCCGATTAGCTCTGTTATAGGTTGTTTAGATTGATTAGTTACTAACTGTGTTGCTAATTGATTAGATTTTTGATTCATTGCTGGTTAAATGCTAAATTATAATTTTCTATAGATAAGTTTTAAATAACAATAATTTTTCTATATTTTTATTTAATGACTTTATGTGTGTGATTTTTTTAGTTTGCATATAATTATCTAAATCATTTTTCATATTTTGTCCGGTTTTACCTATTTCAAGCATAGTTTCTGTCCAATAACTTAAATATTCGTAATTTATCATATCTTAGTCTGTTTCGGGTCCTGAATCTCATATATTAGTATAGTCATAATTATATACTCTTTCTAGTTCATCGTTATTATATGCTTCTTCTAGTTCTTCTAGTTCTTCACTCCATTCTTGGTTGATTATTTCTGTTAAAACTAGATTTCCATATTCTTGAATTTTATTCCATATATTTTTTCTTATTTCAGGTTCGGTTATTTTTCTAAGTACATAAAAGATTAATATCTTATAATTATCTGCCATTTCATCTAGTAGGTATGTTATCATTATTTTATGTATCGCTGTTATTCTTATGGTATTCCTTCTAATCTTCTTACTTTACCATCCTATTCATCATGAAATAATAAGATATAAAAAACAATTTTTCTGGTCACTACCATGGCCCTTTGCTCTAATCATTTACCCTAGCAATGTCCTCAACTGCGGTACTTCCCTAAACGGCATCTCCTCGCCTCACCGGTTTCCCATTAGGAGTGACTTAGCCTAGGTTACTACTTAAAGCATACTTCCATGGCAAACTTGCTCAAATTGTTTTTTATAACATTACTATAACATGATGAAAACTATAGTATTATAAGATGATTATCAGGAATATAAGAATTTAGCTATGCATAATCATAAATTGATATACTTGTTCTTGTAGATTTGATATTTCTGGCATAGATTCGGATTGTTGTTCCATAGCTTTGAAAAACTTAATATCTTTTTATTATAAGTATTTGAGAGAATTTTTACAAAGATGAAGAAGGCTTTTTGCTTCCCGTAGAGAAGTCTTGCCTCTCTTCTCCTATCTGCTAACCTATTTATATTAGTCCTATAACGCGTTAACTATTCCTTGACGCGTTTTTTCTATTGTTTCCTTTACATAAAATAATAAAAAGAAAGACTAATAATGCTTTAATAATTTACATTATATTCCTATCTAGCTTTTTTCTTTTTATCTCATCCGTTGCTTTTCCTGCTCAGTGCTTTATTTTGTCCGGTGGATGTCGCTTTCCTAGCTTTATGTCACTATCTTGCTTTGTCTTCTTCTTCATTTTTCTTTGCCTAATCTTTTTGTTGAATTCCATCCGTAGCTTTTCTTCTTGGTTGTTACATGTCATTGTCTTCTTTTTCTCTTTTTCTCCTTAGCTTTTGTCTTTTTTTCCTCTTTTTCTTCTTAGCTTTTGTCTTCTTCTCCTCTTTTTCTTCTTTGCTTCATGATAGATTTATTACCTTGTCTCCGTAGTTTATTCAAATTCCACTTCTGGAATATAATTATCTTCTCCGTTACACTTTGTACATAGATGGTCTGAGTACTTTTGGCTTACTAATTTACAATATCTAGCTAATAAATTTTTTGAAATAAATTCCTTTTTGATAGCTCTTGTTTGGGGCATCTTCTCTGGATTTAACAGTGTTATGACCCACTGTCTAACTTCTTCCATGTCTAGTTGTCTTACTTCTCTGGAATGTGAATATATCATGACTTGATCTCTTGAATAATAGCTCCATATCGGGTTTCCATTGGTATAGTTTGTAGCTAATTCTTGTACAATAGTTGCTATTCCTATAGTTCGTTTATTAGCATAAAATTCCGGTATATCTAATTTTGGTATCTCGGGTTGCTGTTCAATAATTTCTGGGATGATCATTTCCCTGGTCAATCCTATCTTTACCACTTGAATTGGTGGTTTTATCTCATCAAATAATATCTCTGCTGGTGCCGCATAACACTTGATAAAAAATAATTTGCCTTTAGTAACTCGCTTATAATTCATAAATGCTTTATATAGATCCGGTATAGCTGTCAATTCTGTTCCATCCATAGTATATACGGTGTTCAATAATCCATAATTGTAGCAGGTTGCTACTAGCTTTGGGTTAGTGTTAGATAGTGCGATAAGTCTATTATAGCCTTGTAATTTTTGTGTTATATAATCGGTATTTGGTTCGGTTGTTGTAGCTCTTGGTTTGAGGTTTAAAAAGGTTTGTATTTTATAGATATTTTCTACGTATGTTCTGGTTATATGGTTGTAGGTTTTCTTGTCTTGGCTTAGGCTATCTACGTATGAAATAGTTTGTGGGGGTATGAATAATGGATCTTTTTGGTATTTTGGAATAAATGGTTTTTTGAATATTTTATTAGGTTTTGTGTGTATTTTGGTTTATTACTAACTTCTTTTCCCTTGCTTGTTCCTGCAGCTTAAACAAACATTATGGGTTTTTAGGAGTTTCCCAACGTCTCCTTCTAGCTCTGGAATTTTACCGTCTTCCGATCGACGTAGTTCCGCATTTTTATAGTCATGCTGCTGACTTGTAGCTTTGAATTTCTCCTCATTAGATTTTATCTTGTTTAGTTTCATTTCCATACTGTCCATTTTAAAAGAAAGGGCAGTGATGATATTGTATAGCTTTTCGGTTGTTTCTTCGTCAGTCTGTGTAGCTTTGTCTTGATATGTAATCTGCAATGACATTTTTGTTAGTACTGATTACTTCAATTGTAAATGTAAAGTTCAATATATTCAGCACTAGTCTCCGTATTTCCTTTGTTGTAACTGAATCTTGTATCTTCCTGGTTAGCCACCATTTTACTTGTGTATTATCTGTTCTTATAATAAACTTATTATATACAATATATGGTTCAAATGCCAATAAACATTTATATACTGCATATAATTCCTTTCTATTCATTTCCCAATTTATCTCCGGGTTTGTGAATGTTCCTGAATAATACCTACAATGATGTTCTATTTTTTCTTTATCATACCTGTATTTTAATATTCCTCCATAGCTTTTTTCACTTGCGTCTGATTCCACTATATATGTAAATTTTTTATCTTCATCTGGGAAGTATAGTTTTGGTAGATTTTTACATATTTGTTTAACTTTTCTTACTTTTTTTTATCTTCTTCACTAAAGTGGTACTCTATATCCTTTTTTAGATTTTTCTGTAACGGTTTTAGAGTTTCTGCTAATTTTGGTATATATTCTCTTACTTGGTTTACTAATCCTAAAAATGATTGTAGTTTCTTTTTTATATCTAATTGTTCATTTGAATTTATTATTTTTTGTACTATATGAGTTTGCATTTTAATTCCACTTTTATCTATTTCTATTCCTAGAAATTCTATTTGATTTTTCATTATTTCTGCCTTTTTTCTACTTAGGCTTATTCCCGATATTTCTATAATATGTATAAATTTTTCTAATAATTTTATATGTTCATCTTGTGTTTTTGAATATAATAATATATCATCAATATATATTATGAAATTTTCTAGTTGTTTGAAATAGTTATCCATAAAATGTTGATATCTTCCTGGTGCATTTTTATATCCAAATGGCAATACGTTCCATTCATAAAATCCTTGGGGTACGGTAAATGCTGTAAGTTTCTTGGATTCTTCTTCTAACTTTAAGTGGTAAAATCCCGATTTACAATCAAATTTACTAAAATAGTTATATCCTTGGATTTGTCTTATTTTTAATATTTTGTTTGGTATTGGGTAATTATATGTCTTAGTTTTTGCATTTAGATTTCTATAATCAATAACCATTCTACTTTTTCCTCTTTTTTGTTCACTATGTTTTTTTACTATAAATGTTGGACTTGTGTATTTACTATTACTTTCTTGTATATAACCTTGTTCTATTAATTCGTCAATGTGTATTTTAAATTCGTTTAAATCTTTAAAATTGTATTTTAAAGGTTTTGTGTTATTATACTATTTTCATCAATTAGCTCTATTTTTACCTTTGTTTTATGTTTTTCCCAACCTTGTAATGGGTTTTCACTATACAATGGTTCTAGTTTTTCTTGGATTATTTTGACTGTATTTATTGAAAAAATAATTAATTCTATTTTATTAGTATATTCTTTTTCATTTTCTAATTTTTGTGTTATTTTCTCACTTCCTTTTATCTAGTTTCTGTCCAATAACTTAAATATTCGTAATTTATCATATCTTAGTCTGTTTCGGGTCCTGAATCCCATATATTAGTATAGTCATAATTATATACTCTTTCTAGTTCGTCTTTATTATATGCTTCTTCTAGTTCTTCTAGTTCTTCACTCCATTCTTGGTTGATTATTTCTGTTAAAACTAGATTTTCATATTCTTGAATTTTATTCCGTATATTTTTTCTTATTTCAGGTTCGGTTATTTTTCTAAGTACATAAAAGATTAATATCTTATAATTATCTGCCATTTCATCTAGTAGGTATGTTATCATTATTTTATGTATCGCTGTTATTCTTATGGTATTCCTTCTAATCTTCTTACTTTACTATTCTATTCATCATGAAATAATAAGATATAAAAAACAATTTTTCTGGTCACTACCATGGCCCTTTGCTCTTATCATTTACCCTAGCAATGTCCTCAACTGCGGTACTCCCCTAAACGGCATCTCCTCGCCTCACCAGTTTCCCATTAGGAGTGACTTAGCCTAGGTTACTAATTGGGGGTTGGGGTCGGGTATAGCTCCGATTAGCTCTGTTATAGGTTGTTTAGATTGATTAGTTACTAACTGTGTTGCTAATTGATTAGATTTTTGATTCATTGCTGGTTAAATGCTAAATTATAATTTTCTTTAGCTAAAGTTTTTAATAACAATAATTTTTCTATATTTTTATTTAATGACTTTATGTGTGTGATTTTTTTAGTTTGCATATAATTATCTAAATCATTTTTCATATTTTGTTCGGTTTTACCTATTTCAAGTATAGTTTCTGTCCAATAACTTAAATATTCGTAATTTATCATATCTTAGTCTGTTTCGGGTCCTGAATCCCATATATTAGTATAGTCATAATTATATACTCTTTCTAGTTCGTCGTTATTATATGCTTCTTCTAGTTCTTCTAGTTCTTCACTCCATTCTTGGTTGATTATTTCTGTTAAAACTAGATTTTCATATTCTTGAATTTTATTCCATATATTTTTTTTATTTCAGGTGCGGTTATTTTTCTAAGTACATAAAAGATTAATATCTTATAATTATCTGCCATTTCATCTTGTAGGTATGTTATTAGGTATGTTATCATTATTTTATGTATCGCTGTTATTCTTATGGTATTCCTTCTAATCTTCTTACTTTACTGTGACGACCCGGCCCGTCGTCACGGGAATTACCACCCCATTATGTTGCAAAAACATGTTTTATGATTTTATATCAGTGTTAGAGTCTATTGGGTGATTTAGGAGTGATTTGGATTGAAAATGAGGCATATAGCTTTTTTGAAGGAGACTTGAATAAGGAAAGTCAACCCGGAGTTGATTATTTGGTTAGAGGCTCGGAATCAGGTTCTGATGATTTGGTTAGTTCCGGGAGGTGATTTGTGACTTAGGGGAACAATCGGAATTGAATTTGGAGGCACGGTGTAGAAATAGGCTTGAATTGGCTAAGATTGAATTTTGGCGAAATCCGAACGGTAGGTGAGATTTTGATCCGGGGGTCGGAATGGAATTCCGACAGTTTCAGTAGCTCCGTTAGGTGATTTTGGATGTGCCTGCAAAATTTCAGGTCATTCGGACGTCGTTTAGTCGGGTTTTTGATGGAATGTGCAATTCGGAAGTTTTGAAGGAATTTAGGCTTGAATCCATGTGTAGTTGGTGATTTTAATGTTTAGGATGGTGTTTTTATGATTGGAACAAGTTCATATCGTGTTTTGGGGTATGTTGGTGGTTTTCGTTGGGGTCCCGGGGGCCTCGGGGTGTTTTCGGATGGTTAAACGGAAAAAACTCATGGAAATTGCAGGTTGAAGTATTCTGGTTCTGTCATTTTCGCCCCTGCGGAAATGTGGGCGCGGAGGCGAGTCCGCAGGAGCGGACTGAGGAGTGCTTGGCATCGCAGAAGCGGAATCCTTTCCGCTGAAGCGGCATCGCTGGTGCGAGTGGGTGACCGCAGAAGCGGACATGATGAAAAAGGGGAAAGTCCGCAGAAGCGGATTCTTGACCGCCTGGGCGAGTCCGCAGGAGCGGACTCTGGTGCGCAGAAGCGGGAGTTTTCGCAGAAGCGGGGGTTCAATCGCGGAAGCGGACGCGCGTAAGCGGTCCTATTCTCGCAGAAGCGGAATTGGCCGGCTAGGCCTGGAATCGCTGAAGCGACCCTCTGGTCGCGGATACGGACTCGTAGGAGCGGAATTTTATCCGCAGAAGCGAAAATCGCAGTGAGTTAAGTGTATCAGAAGTTAGAAAATTTCAGAACACATTTCACACATTTGGGTCTCGGCTTTAGATGCGATTTGGGCGATTTTGAAGAGAAACTCAAGGGAAATCATCAGGTAATCAACTATGAACTTAAACTATGATTAGTATTGGTAATATTATGCAATTATATTATGAAAATAGAGGAATTAGGGGTAATTTATGGAGGATATAGCCCTAGGCTTGAACTTTAGAAAATCAAGGTTTTGAATGGGCAAATGGAGTCCGAATTTGGTAAAATTGATATGCTTAGACTCGTATTGAGATGAGGGTTCCGAATATGTGACTTTTGTAATTTTTCAACAAGCGTACCGAAAGTCGGGTTTTGACAACTTTGGGAATTTTGATGTAAATTGAGTTATATTGATTGGGTGTCGTCCCATTGGCCTAATTTGTTGTGTTTCTATTGTATTTGATCAGATTCTACGCGTGCGGAGCTTGATTCTCGTGGCAAGAGCATTGCGGAGTAGTCGTCGCGCCGTATTGAGGTGAGTAATAGATGTGGGTGATGACTAGCGGGTTCGAAACCCCGGTATACCACTTTGTGACGCTGTATAGCGGCGAGACACGTACTCTCTTGTGAGTGCGGGGTCGATTGTGATTGAGGACTATAACTTAGTCCGACTTGTTGATATTGTATTATGATATTAGGCTATTCTTGAGCCGTCGAACCTCCTTCTCGGATGGTTTCATATTATATATTGTGATAATGGCCACTCTTGAGCCGAGGAACCCCCTTCTTGGGCGGTTAAGTATACTTGTGGGCCATGAGCCAGTTATTGGATCCCGCGAGGATCGTTATCATTGTCTTATCATATTGACATGCTAGTTTACTACTAGTCCGCAGCTATTTCTCTTATCATGTTATTTCCAAATCTCTGGAACTTGATATTTCTGTTTTCGACTGAAAAATGATAAAAGATGTTTTCAAACTACTTTTGAGCCTGCGAGGCTGTGATTGCATATTAGCTGACTGCTATTGAGTTGCTTCTAGTACCACTCTGGTACGCTCGAGGACGAGCGTTTGTTTAAGTTGGGGCGAATGTAACGACCCGGCCCGTCGTCACGAGAATTATCACCCCGTCATGTTGTAAATGCATGTTTGATGATTTTATATCAGTGTTAGAGCCTATCGGGTGAGTTAGGAGTGATTTGGACTGAAAATGAAACAAATAGCATGTTTGAAGAAAGCTTGAATATGAAAAGTCAACCAAGAGTTGACTATTGAGTTAGAGTGCTCTGAACCGGATTCCGATGATTCGACTAGTTCCGGGGGATCATTTATGACTTAGGAGAACAATCGGAATTGAATTCGGAGGTCCGGTGTAGTTTTAAGCTTGAATTGGCGAAGGTTGAATTTTGGCGAAAACCGGATGGTAGGTGATATTTTGATCCGGGGGTCGGAATGGAATTCCGACAATTTCTGTAGCTCCGCTAGGTGATTTTGGATATGCCTGCAAAATTTCAGGTCATTCGGACATCGTTTGGTCGGGTTTTTGATCGAATGTGTAATTCGGAAAGTTTTAAGAAATTTAGGCTTGAATCCGTGTGTAATTGGTGATTTTGATGTTTAGGGTGGTGTTTTTATGATTGGAACAAGTTCGTATCGTGTTTTGGAGTATGTTGGTAGTTTTCGTTGGGGTCCCGGGGCCCTCGGGATGAATTCGGGGGTCCAAACGGACCATTTTGAGCCAAAAAGGGGATGCTGGATTTGCTGCAATAAAATTTTAGGTTTTTGTTCTCTGCGATCGCGGCCATAGCCACGCGATCGCGTAGTGAGCCCCAGAGTTGTTCTATGCGATCGCGTAACAGGAGATGCGATCGCATAGGTATGGAACCTGGCACTCTGCGATCGCAGGGTAACTTGTGCGATCGCATAGGGTAAATGATCCGGGGTGCCTCAGAAGTCTATTGTTCTATGCGATCGCGTGGTCAGTTTGCGATCGCATAGTAGTAATTTGGAGCCTGGGTGAGATGTTCTATGCGATCGCGGAGAGGTAGTGCGATCGCATAGCCTTAATTATTTCGAGCTATCATTTGTTCTACGCGATCGCAAGGACGGGATGCGATCGCATAGTGTAAACGGCCCAGGCAGTGAATTATAACCAGAAACATTTCACATACGGGTTCATTAACCCAAAACTCCATTTTTGAGTTCCAAGAGAAGAAATTGACGGGAGATTGCTGGGAAATCATCGGGGTTTCGTCGGAGGTAAGTTTATGGCTTAATTACATCATTTTTACATGAAATCCTTGGTTAATTCCTTGTAAATGGAAGATTAATTGTGGGTTTGAGCCCTAAGCCTAAATTGAAGAAAAACACCGATTTGAGTGGGCAAACGGAGTCCGATTTTGGTAAATTTTATATGTATGGACTCGTGGCGAGACGAGGGTTCCGGAAATATTAATTTCGAAATTTTCCGAGATGTGGGCCCGGGGCTCGGGTTTTGCCAATTTCGTGTTTTTGAATATTTTTCGAGTTCTTTCGATTGGGTTATGTCCCATTGTTCTAATTTGATATATTTCCACTATATTTGATCAGATTCTACGCGTGCAGAGCTTGATTCTCATGGCAAAGGCATCACAGAGTAGTCGTCGCGCTGTATTGAGGTGAGTAATAGATGTCGGTGATGACCAGCGGGTTCGAAACCCCGGTATACCACTTTGTGACGCTGTATAGCGGCGAGACACGCACACTCTTGAGAGTGCGGGGTCGATCATGAATTGGAGACTATATATTAGTCCAACCTGTTGATACTGTATTATTGGCTATTCTATAGCCGTCGAACCTCCTTCTCGGATGGTTGCATATATATATATATATTGTGATAATGGCCACTCTTGAGCCGAGGAACCCCCTTCTCGGGCGGTTGAGTATACATGTGGGCCGTGAGCCAGTTATCGGATCCCGCGAGGATCGTTATCATTGTCTTATCACATAGACATGCTAGTTTACTACTAGTCCGTAGCTATTTTTGTTATTATGCTAATTCCAATCTCTCGAACTTGATATTACTGTTTTCCAACTGAAAAATGATAAAAAGAGTTTTCAAAAACTACTTTTGAGCCTCGCGAGGCTGTATCTGCATATTAGCCGACTAGTAGTGGATCGGGCTGCACGCCGCAGCAAGATATATGTTGGATCGGACCGCACGCCGCAGGGATATCTCTATGAGATGTGCTTGGGCTGTAGGAGCCCCTCCGGAGTCTGAACCCCCACAATGAGCACGGGTACCCAAAATTGGAGTCGGGCTACGCGCCGTAGCGGTCATATCATGCATTGCATTGCATTTAGCTACATCTGCTAGCTGTTATGCTATTTATTGGTAATTGTTGGTACAGTACAGTGAATATTGATTCTGTGACAGGGTAGCTGATTATAGCTTTACATAGTGCTTTATTGCGGATTTCTTATCTGCGCTGTCTTACCCTTGTTTATTACCACTGAGTCTGGCAGTACTCATTTTACTCCCTGCACCTTGTGTGCAGATCCAGGTACCTCACAGCAGTGATCCAGTAGCTGTGCGAGGCGACGTTTGTGGATATTCGAGGTAGCTGCAGAGTCCGCAGGACCCGATATTCCTTTCCACTGTCTTTTGATCTTGTATTGACATTTCTTTCCGCACTTGGTATTTTGTAAACCTTTACACACTCATGTTCAGTAGAGGCTCATGACTCTTGACCCTTGGTCTGTGGGAGTTGATGTATTATGGGACTTGGTTTCCCGTTTTCGTTATTTGTATCGCTATTGCTTCGTGATTTAATATGCTTAAATAGGCTAAAGAGAGCTTCTAGCTCCGTTATTGTCATTGATTGGTCAGGCTGGCTTAGCAATGTGCTGGGCGCCATCACGACCGGATTTGGGGTCGTGACAAGTTGGTATCAGAGCCTAGGTTTACTAGGCCTCGTGAGTCTTGAGCCGGTTAGTAGAGTCTTGTGGATCGGTACGGGGACGCCTGTACTTATCCTCGGGAGGTTGCGAACCTTTAGGAAACACTTCACATTTCTTGGAATTCTTATCGTGCGCACTTGATTCAGCTTGAGAGATAATTTTTGAAATTCCTTCCACACGTCTGTGTACGCATCGAGCGCTCAGTAATGTAATTGCCTTATGGCTTATGATTTCCTCGAACGAGGGGCGAGATATAATCTCCGTGAGTTCATGTTGGGCCAGTCAGGATGACTTGAGGCTGGACCTTGTTTATGACTTGAGCATTGTGGTGCTGATTTTGTGAGTGGTGGCAATAGATAATGTATTGAGGGTTTGAAACCCCGTATTTGCACTATAAAGTGATGTGCTGAGATGGAATACGCGTCACGTGACGAGCGTGGTGGTATTGTGACTGGGGATTTGGACTTGATCCTTCCCAATTGATAAATTACTATGTAAAGTGACTAAGACTGGGCTTATATCTATGTACTTGGGCTAGTAGCCATGTTTGGGGCCTTGTGCCGATCTGTAGAGTATTATGGAAGGTTTACTAATGGATGAGTTGTTAATTGTTCGACTCTTATCTAAACCGTTGTGTAGCCCCGAGCTATGGGCGTGGTGAATATTTATCATATCTCGTAATTGGAAGGTAAAATGCCTTATTTGTAGTGGAACAAGTTTAAACTCGGGAAGACTAAAGTGATTTTGCTATGTGTATCCTGGTGGAAGGTATTGTGATGAAATGCTAAATTGAGAAAGAGGTATGTGGATTGATTCTCATGTGTAATTGAAAGGTAGTTGATATGTGTTATGATTCGAGCAGGTACAACGCATGTTCGTGTACCAATTATGATAATATGAATTGTGTAGTATTGAGATTTAATGTTGTTGAAATACATTGTGATATCTTGTTGAGTTGTGGGAGTATAGCTAGGATGGTTTGGTGTTTCTCCGGCAGGTGGATAGGCCAATTTACAAAGGAAACTCTGCCGAAATTTTTGGAAAATTCGGGACTTAGAAAAGATTTTGTCACCTAAAAAGGGGGCGTAACTGTTGTGTGTGAATGAATGCAAGAATTGCAAAAGAGTTAATATTTCTGATGATTCGAATCTCCGCCGAAGCTTGAAAATGACTTGAGTTTAATCTAACTAGAACTTTGTGGCATCATTTGAGTAGGAATGCTATGAGTAGCTAGAAGTGCCTTGATGTATGGCTCCGTGCCAAGTTGGGGAGGTTGTTATTGGTTAACTGATTGCACTATTGTGTGCTATGTTGATTCTGTCTCTAAGTATGTTTGGGAAAATTCTGATAAAGGTTATGGTGCTTCGTAGATGTGAAGAAATACTAGGGTATTTTGAACTTATGTTGGTAAAGAATGTTCGGTGAATAGAAAAGAAAGATAGCTAATGGTATCTGTATGTAAACATGTTTTGCGGTGTTAGAGTTCTAGCAAGGCACGAGTGGTTCTGTTCCATAAGACAGTTGAATTACAGCTGAATAAGGGTGAATGACACCCAAGAATAGTCCGGTGGTGTTCCAGATTTTGCTTGTAACGGTAAGGTGTCTTAAGATTGTGCATGTGGCTAAAGATGGCGGTTTCGTTAGAAGAGATCGGTACTTGTGTTATATTATGTGAATGATGGGATTCTATGTAATCCGTATTGGAAGGTAATGATAACGAATTCAAATCGCAAGAGGTTCTTCAAAATAAAGTATTGTAAGATGTGATCCTTCTGGAAATATTGAGAGAGTATTCAGTGGCCTATATGTCTCGGACCGTGTGGTCTTATGTACGAGTCTCGTGTGGAATGAGTTCATGTGTTATGGTGCTACAGTAGTGGCTAATATTAAATCAAAGATGAATCAGAAAGGAAACTGGGTAAATGGAATGACTTGTTAATAAACCGAAGTGGTACGATAAAGAATACGACTAATTCCTGGTATGTGGTCGAAGTAAGGAGTCTTGCAGATATTGTGCAATAAAGCTTTTGAGGGTTGGCAGTCGTGTAACCCGATATGAGTATAATACGGGTATAAGGACTCAGTCCTGGCAGTTTAACTTATGCAATGAATGGGAAGAAATAGTTTGTGATGTGTTTTATCATGGTTTGAAGATGAGTATATTCCTATCGATATGCGAAGCGTGGAATGTGTAATGAGTTTTCTTCTATACGGGATCACGAAAGTCCTTGACTAGTTGAGTGCGCCAATGTTGAGGCGGAGGAAAGGGATATGAATTTCCATGTTATCTTAGTATGGTATACACGATGTGTTATGGAAAGTTGATAATGGTATATTCTAGGTTTTGAGATCAGTTCATAATATATGGAAAGTCAATGTGATTTAAAGAATCGATCTTTCTAGTGATTAAAGAAAATGGTACTGCTATTCTAGTAATTTGGCAGTGTATATGGTCCAAAAGGACAAGGTAATGTAAACTGATAATATCCAGTGGTATGGTGGTATTCTCTTGTTGGATCGACTGTAATAATTGAGTCGTTGATGACATAGTGAAATTTATGAATGGCTTTCGTGGTATGAATGGACGCTTGAGGTGCGTTAAGTAATCGTACGGTGAAGTATGGAATCAGGCATAGTGATTCCTGTGTTATGTATGTGTTGGAGACTAGAAGTTCTCGTAACCCGCCTACGCAGCGGTGGTATATCGTGTGTATCGGCACAGTGTAGCGGTTATCGGAAATTGGAAGCCCTAGTGACTATCTCGTCACTTGATATGACGAATTTGAATAATGATATATGATTGCAGGCTGGTTGTCATAAGTCAGGTTGTCTAGACTAATGTGATATGGAATATATCAGAGAAATGTCACAACTGCGTTGCAGAGAACATCAGAGTATGCTCCAACAGAGTAGTTGTACACAGGACCAGCGGACGGCTGGTAGGCATTGCTTTGTCAGTTGGACCTTAGTGGCGGATGTTAGTGTAGAAGTATCTACCATTGATTCAGTTCCAGTATTGAGAAACGTTGTCAGATGCGTTTCATGTGGCCAAACTTGAGGCGATATATGTTTATTATGATGAGCAACTTGACTCGACGCGTATTCATTTGACGAGGGTTACTTGGATCGGGTGGCACGCCGCCACAGGTATGGTATCTAGATCGGGTGGCACGCCGCCACGGGTATGTCATTAGAGCGGGTTGCACGCCGCAACGGAATATTGTGAAAATATAGTTAGTTATATGCTACCTGGTATACAATACTTCCTCGCTTCTGAGGAAAAGTCCGTATTAAGTATCGCTTGGCGAATGGCACATCGGTTGTGTTCTTTCAGGATTTGATAGCATACGTTAATTGTCTCACCGTGGGTGGGGTTGATTGCTTGGGTTCAAGACCTAGATCTCTGCGTGGCTAACCGTTTTGAGCTTGGTAAATCGGGGTGCTTCATGAATAATAATGTTTGGATAAAATCATGAATCGTGGCAAGGCCGCGTGATGTTATGACCTCTCGAGGAGGATTCAGGTACTTTATTTCTATAATGCGAGACGCGGTCTCAGTTCTATATTATGATGGCACAGAGGGATTAAATTGCAGCTCTATTTGCTGGAGACAGTTGTCATGAATTGAGTTGTCATGATTCGAGTGTGTGCATACGTTTCTATTGGAGCCTATGTTGTGCTCGTCGTGGCTTAGGCCGGTGTTGAGGTGTTTATCACCAGTGTGGTGTGTTATAATCGAAATGACCGTTGGAGTCATTAATGAATACGAGCATATTGGATCTTAGCTTGTTAGAAAGGTAGAAACCGAGGTTTGGCTCTGAAACCTATCGTGATATGAGTTTTAAAAAGGGAAATAGATTCACGAATGGTTAACCCGAGAGATGGGTTCGGTATATCGCGTGCTTCAGCTGCCGTGGGCAGGATATGGAGGTGTCGGAATAAGACTCTATCTAATGAAAGAGGTTTTCAGCTAATATTTGGTGATTGTGGCCAGTTGTTGTGATTAGAGACTATCGTCTCGAGTGATTGGGTTGTTGATACATCATATGATCTCACCCGGAGTAGTGAATATGGGTTATTGCAATGGATTCGAGTGTATCCTGAGTATATGCATGAGATTTGCATTTGGCATATGATTTCAGAAAGTACAATGTGATTTATGGTTCAGATGGGCTGTGAAATTTTGACTATATGGTGTTTTCGGACTTGTGTGAGATAGGGTGACGTATGATCGCCCGAATATATGCTTGGTAAGGTCATTCAGCTATTGAGTTGCTTCTAGTACCACTCTGGTACGCTCGAGGACGAGCGTTTGTTTAAGTTGGGGAGAATGTAACGACCCGGCCCGTCGTTACGGGAATTACCACCCCGTTACCTTGCATTTGCATATATTATGCTTTTAAATCAGTATTAGAGTATATCGGGTGAGTTAGGAGTGATTTGGATTGAAAATGAAACAAATAGCATGTTTGAAGAAAGCTTGAATATGAAAAGTCAACCAAGAGTTGACTATTGAGTTAGAGTGCTCTGAACCGGATTCTGATGATTCGACTAGTTCCGGGGGATCATTTATGACTTAGGAGAGCAATCGGAATTGAATTCGGAGGTCCGGTGTAGCTTTAAGCTTGAATTGGCGAATGTTGAATTTTGGCGAAAACCGGATGGTAGGTGATATTTTGATCCGGGGGTCGGAATGGAATTCCGACAATTTCTGTAGCTCCGCTAGGTGATTTTGGATATGCCTGCAAAATTTCAGGTCATTCGGACATCGTTTGGTCGGGTTTTTGATCGAATGTGTAATTCGGAAAGTTTTAAGAAATTTAGGCTTGAATCCGTGTGTAATTGGTGATTTTGATGTTTAGTATGGTGTTTTTATGGTTGGAATAAGTTCGTATCGTGTTTTGGAGTATGTTGGTGGTTTTCGTTGGGGTCCCGGGGCCTCGGGTTGATTTCGGGGGTCCAAACGGACCATTTCTTCTATTTTTGAACTGCTGTTGGCTGCTGGTTTTGTTGCAGACGGATGCTCTATGCGATCGCATAGGGTAGATGCGATCGCATAGAAGGATGGAAGTGAGCCCCAGAGTTGTTCTATGCGATCGCGTAATAGGAGATGCGATCGCATAGGTATGGAACCTGGCACTCTGCGATCGCAGGGTAACTTGTGCGATCGCATAGGGTAAAATGATCCGGGGTGCCTAAGAAGCTTATTGTTCTATGCGATCGCGTGGTCAGTTTGCGATCGCATAGTAGTAATTTGGAGCCTGGGTGAGATGTTCTATGCGATCGCGGAGAGGTAGTGCGATCGCATAGCCTTAATTATTTCGAGCTATCATTTGTTCTACGCGATCGCAAGGATGGGATGCGATCGCATAGTGTAAACGGCCCAGGCAGTGAATTAAAACCAGAAACATTTCACATACGGGTTCATTAACCCAAAACTCCATTTTTGAGTTCCAAGAGAAGAAATTGACGGGAGATTGCTGGGAAATCATCGGGGTTTCGTTGGAGGTAAGTTTATGGCTTAATTACATCATTTTTACATGAAATCCTTGGTTAATTCCCTGTAAATGGAAGATTAATTGTGGGTTTGAGCCCTAAGCCTAAATTAAAGAAAAACACCGATTTGAGTGGGCAAACGGAGTCCGATTTTGGTAAATTTTATATGTATGGACTCGTGGCGAGACGAGGGTTCCAGAAATGTGAATTTCGTAAATTTTCGGAATGTGGGCCCGGGGCTCGGGTTTTGACAACTTTGGGAATTTTGATGTAAATTGAGTTGTATTGATTGGGTGTCGTCCCATTGGCCTAAATTGTTGTATTTTTACTGTATTTGATCAGATTCTACGCGTACGGAGCTTGATTCTCGTGGCAAGGGCATCGCGGAATAGTCGTCGCGCTGTATTGAGGTGAGTAATAGATGTGGGTGATGACCAGCGGGTTCGAAACCCCGGTATACCACTTTGTGACGCCTGTATAGCGGCGAGACACGCACACTCTTGAGAGTGCGGGGTCGATCATGAACTGGAGACTACATATTAGTCCAACCTGTCGATATTGTATTATTGGCTATTCTAGAGCCGTCGAACCTCCTTCTCGGATGGTTGCATATATATATATATATATATTGTGATAATGGCCATATATATATATATATATATATATATATATATATATTGTGATAATGGCCACTCTTGAGCCGAGGAACCCCCTTCTTGGGCGGTTGAGTATACATGTGGGCCGTGAGCCACTTATTGGATCCCGCGAGGATCGTTATCATTGTCTTATCACATAGACATGCTAGTTTACTACTAGTCCGCAGCTATTTTCTGTTATTATGCTAATTCCAATCTCTGGAACTTGATATTACCGTTTTCCAACTGAAAAATGATAAAAAGAGTTTTCAAAAACTACTTTTGAGCCTCGCGAGGCTGTATCTGCATATTAGCTGACTAGTAGTGGATCGGGCTGCACGCCGCAGCGAGATATATGTTGGATCGGACTGCACGCCGCAGGAATATCTCTATGAGATGTGCTTGGGCCGTAGGAGCCCCTCCGGAGTCTGAACCCCCACAGTGAGCACGGGTACCCAAAATTGGAGTCGGGCCACACGCCGTAGCGGTCATATCATGCATTGCATTGCATTTAGCTACATCTCCTAGCTGTTATGCTATTTATCGGTAATTGTTGGTACAGGTACAGGGGATATTGATTCTATGACAGGTAGCCGATTATAGCTTTACATAGTGCTTTATTGCGGATTTCTTATCCGCGCTCGTCTTACCCTTGTTTATTACCACCGAGTCCGGCAGCACTCATTTTACTCCTCGCACCTTGCGTGCAGTTGCCAGGTACCTCTCAAGCAGTGATCCAGTGGCCGTGCGAGGCGACGTTTGTGGATATTCGAGGTAGCCGCAGAGTCCGCAGGACCCGATATTCCTTTCCACTGTCTTTTGATCTTGTATTGACATTTCTTTCCGCACTTGGTATTTTGTAAACCTTTACACACTCATGTTCAGTAGAGGCTCACGACTCTTGACCCTTGGTCTATGGGAGTTGATGTATTATGGGACTTGGTTCCCCGTTTTCGTTATTTGTATCGCTATTGCTTCGTGATTTAATATGCTTAAATGGGCTAAAGAGAGCTTCTAGCTCCGTTGTTTATATTGATTGGTCGGGCTGGCTTAGCAATGTGCTGGGCGCCATCACGACCGGATTTGGGGTCGTGACACGAAGGGTCAAGAGTCATGAGCCTCTACTGAACACGGGTACCCAAATTGGATCGAGCTACACGCCGTAGCGGTCATATCATGCATTGCATTGCATTTAGCTACATCCGCTAGCTGTCATACCGTTTTGCTGGTACTTGTCGGTACAGTTACTGTTGATATTGACTCGCGACGTAGTATTTGATTACGACTTTACATAGTGCTTTATCGCGGATTTCTTATCTCACGCCTGTCTTACCCTTGTTTATTACCACCGAGTCCGGCAAGTACTCATTTTACTCCCTCGCCGCAGAGGAACCCTGTACCTCTCAGCAGTGATCAAGTAGCCGTGCGAGGCGACATTTGTGGATATTCGAGGTAGCCGCAGGACCCGACCCGATATTCCTTCTTACCGTCTCTTGATTTTGTATTGACTTTTCTTTCCGCACTTGGTGTCTTGTAAACCTCTATACACTCATGTTCAGTAGAGGCTCATGACTCTTGACCCTTGGTCTATGGGAGTTGATGTATTATGGGACTTGGTTCCCCATTTTCGTTATATGTATCGCTGTTATTTCGTGAATTAACATGTTTAAATGGGCTAAAGAGAGCTTCTAGCTCCGTAGTTGATATTGATTGGTCAGGCTGGCTTAGCAATGTGCTGGGCGCCTTCACGATCGGATTTGGGGTCGTGACATTTACTATCCTATTCATCATGAAATAATAAGATATAAAAAACAATTTTTCTGGTCAATACCATGGCCCTTTGCTCTAATCATTTACCCTAGCAATGTCCTCAACTGCGGTACTCCCCTAAACGGCATCTCCTCGCCTCACCGGTTTCCCATTAGGAGTGACATAGCCTAGGTTACTACTTAAAGCATACTTCCATGGCAAACTTGCTCAAATTGTTTTTTATAACATTACTATAACATGATGAAAACTATAGTATTATAAGATGATTATCAGGAATATAAGAATTTAGCTATGCATAATCATAAATTGATATACTTGTTCTTGTAGATTTGATATTTCTGGCATAGATTCGGATTGTTGTTCCATAGCTTTGAAAAACTTAATATCTTTTTATTATAAGTATTTGAGAGAACTTTTACAAAGATGAAGAAGGCTTTTTGCTTCCCGTAGAGAAGTCTTGCCTCTCTTCTCCTATCTGCTAACCTATTTATATTAGTCCTATAACGAGTTAACTATTCCTTGACGCGTTTTTTCTACTGTTTCCTTTACATAAAATAATAAAAAGAAAGACTAATAATGCTTTAATAATTTACATTATATTCCTATCTAGATTTTTTCTTTTTATCTCATCCGTTGCTTTTCCTGCTCAGTGCTTTATTTTGTCCGGTGGATGTTGCTTTCCTAGCTTTATGTCACTATCTTGCTTTGTCTTCTTCTTCATTTTTCTTTGCCTAATCTTTTTGTTGAATTCCATCCGTAGCTTTTCTTCTTGGTTGTTACATGTCATTGTCTTCTTTTTCTCTTTTTCTTCTTAGCTTTTGTCTTCTTTTCCTCTTTTTCTTCTTAGCTTTTGTCTTCTTCTTCTCTTTTTCTTCTTAGCTTCATGATAGATTTATTACCTTATCTCCATAGTTTATTCAAATTCCACTTCTGGAATATAATTATCTTCTCCGTTACACTTTGTACATAGATGGTCTGAGTACTTTTGGCTTACTACTTTACAATATCTTGCTAACAAATTTTCTGAAATAAATTCCTTTTTGATAGCTCTTGTTTGGGGCATCTTCTCTGGATTTAACAGTGTTATGACCCACTGTCTAACTTCTTCCATGTCTAGTTGTCTTACTTCTCTGGAATGTGAATATATCATGACTTGATCTCTTGAATAATAGCTCCATATCGGGTTTCCATTGGTATAGTTTGTAGCTAATTCTTGTACAATAGTTGCTATTCCTATAGTTCGTTTATTAGCATAAAATTCCGGTATATCTAATTTTGGTATCTCGGGTTGCTGTTCAATAATTTCTGGGATGATCATTTCCCTGGACAATCCTATCTTTACCACTTGAATTGGTGGTTTTATCTCATCAAATAATATCTCTGCTGGTGCCGCATAACACTTGATAAAAAATAATTTGCCTTTAGTAACTCTTTTATAGTTCATAAATGCTTTATATAGATCTTGTATAGCTGTCAATTCTGTTCCATCCATAGTATATACGGTGTTCAATAATCCATAATTGTAGCAGGTTGCTACTAGCTTTGGGTTAGTGTTAGGTAGTGCGATAAGTCTATTATAGCCTTGTAATTTTTGTGTTATATAATCGGTATTTGGTTCGGTTGTTGTAGCTCTTGGTTTGAGGTTTAAAAAGGTTTGTATTTTATAGATATTTTCTACGTATGTTCTGGTTATATGGTTGTAGGTTTTCTTGTCTTGGCTTAGGCTATCTACGTATGAAATAGTTTGTGGGGGTATGAATAATGGATCTTTTTGGTATTTTGGAATAAATGGTTTTTCGAATATTTTATTTAGGTTTTGTGTGTATTTTGGTTTATTACTAACTTCTTTTCCCTTGCTTGTTCCTGCAGCTGTATTTAAACAAACATTATGGGTTTTTAGGAGTTTCCCAACGTCTCCTTCTAGCTCTGGAAATTTACCGTCTTACGATCGACGTAGTTCCGCATTTTTAGTCATGCTGCTGACTTGTAGCTTTGAGTTTCTCCTCATTAGATTTTATCTTGTTTAGTTGTAACGACCCAACCGGTCGTTTTGAGCTACGGCGCGTCATTCAGCAGTTTGAGGCCATGAGCAGCTTCATCTCAGGTATATTGACTTGTGTGTATGGTCAATATTAAAATTCAAGAAGTTTGGAGTCAAATTTAAATGAAAATTCTCTTTTCCGAAGCTTAAAATTGAAGAAATGAACTAGGATTGGAATTTGAGTATACGACCTCGAAATTGGAATTTGAAGGTTCCAACAGGTTCATATGATGATTTCGGACTTGGGCGTATGCCCGGATCGGGTTTTGGATAACTCGGGAGCGTTTTGGCGCATATTATGGAAGATAGCATTTTTGAAGAAATTGCATCAGTTTGGCTTAAAATGCATTTTAGTGTTATTGATGTCCGTTTGGTATTCCGAGACTGGGAGTAGCTCCGTATGGTTATTCTGGATTTGGGAGCGCGATCGGAAGTGAATTCGGAGGTCCGTAGGTCATTTTGGATTCGTTTGGCTAAAGATAGAAAATTGAAGGTTTTTGAGAAAATTTGACCGGAAGTGGAAATTTTGATATCGGACTCGAAATGCAAATCTTATGGTTCGGATAGCTTCGTTAGGTGATTTGGGACTTAGGAGTGTGTCCGGAATATTTTTGTGATGACCGGTATAGAATTAAGCTTGAATTGGCAAAGTTAGTATTTTGGCGAATTCCGGTTGACAGGTGAAATTTTGAACCCACGGTCGGAATGGAATTCCGAAAATTTTTGTAGCTCTGTTATGTCATTTTGGACTTGTGTGCAAAATTTGAAGTCAATCGGACTTGATTTGATAGGTTTCGGCATCGAAAATAGAAGTTGGAAACTTCAAAGTTCATCAAGCTTGGATTGGAAATTAATTCATAATTTTTGCATTGTTTGATCTGATTTGAGGCCTCGAGCGAGTCTGTAATGTGTTTTGGGACTGGTTGGTGTTATTGGTCGGGGTCTCGGGGGCCTCGAGTGTGTTTCGGATGCCCAACGAGTCATTTTGAAGATTTTTGTTCATTTGAGCATAAATGTAATGATCTAAAGGTTCATTTTTAGTTCTAGAGATCCAAATTTGATTCTGAGAGTTTCTGAATTTTGATAATGAATTATAGGACTGATCTGGAAAATTTGGTTTAATTTCATCAAGACACGATAGAGTTTTTGACGCGAAATGCGAGTTAATTGTTTAACGAGTAAATTGAGTATCGAACTGAGAAAATGAGCTCTGAATTCAGTTTTGATTAAAGGGTTGTGTTTGTATTATTATTTGTGACTCATTGGAACAAGAGTCGCCTAATTCCGAGTTCGTATGACGGAGTTAGAGCCATTTTAGTGAAACAAAAGCTGCTGCAATTTTCTGGGCAATTTCTGCATTTTTCGTACGTTTGAACAGTTATCTCACTTGCGTGTACAGTATCTTTGTACAGTATACCTGAACAGTACCTGTCACGACCCTAGTTCACCAATTGTGAACATGTCGTGATGGCACCCAGTCCCCACGACTAGGTAAGCCTAACACGTTGCGGAATCCATAAATTATAAATACTTAAATAGGAAACAGCGGAAAATAACGTAAAAGATATGTAATCCGTGCCGCTTGGCACATACATCCGTCACAAAATAAATAAAACACTACCAAGATCCGGAACCCCACGGTAACACAGACTAAAAGAGAAATACAACTGGGGCTCTATGTATAAAGAGTATCTAACAACGAAATGAAGAAAACTGTCAACTAGAAATACTAGATTAGAAGGGAAGCCTCCGGATCCGCGGACGTAGCAGATCATACCTCGAAGTCTCCCAGAAAGCTGCAGAATCACCTAGTACGAGCTTGCTCTGATGTACCTGGATCTGCACAACAAAAGTGTGCAGAAGAGTAGCATGAGTACACCACGGCGGTACTCAGTAAGTGCCAAGCCTAACCTCGATGGAGTAGTGACGAGGAAGGTCGTGGCCCTACTGAGAGAACAATAACAAAAAGACAATAACAATAATAAGCAGCTCAAATAATAATAAATCCGAAATAGCAATAATAAAGTGATTACTGCAACCGGCAAAAATTAAGCTAATAACAAGTAAGTCAACTCAATAAAAACCAGTCCAGGACCTGTGGGAATCGAACCCACAGTCCCATTGACAGTACCTCTGGGTCTCCGGGAATCGAACTCGCAGCCCATGTCTCAATATATAATCAATAACTCAGGATCTCCGGGAATCGAACCCGTAGTCCCTACCAATAACTCATGATCTCGGGAATCGAACCCGTAGTCCCTACCAATAACTCAGGATCTCGGGAATCGAACCCGTAGTCCCTACCAATAACTCGGGATCTCGGGAATCGAACCCGTAGTCCCTACCAATAACTCAAGATCTCGGGAATCGAACCCGTAGTCCCTACCAATATCACATCGGGTCTCTGGGAATCGAACCCACAGCCCTGGGTCTCCGGGAATCGAACCCGCAGTCCACAAGCACAACCAATTAAGGAAATCCACAGAGAGAAATAATTATGCTCAACTATAACTTTACCGAAAAATAGTGCCAATAATTAACAAGGAGTTCAAATAAGGCAATTAGGCAACTAAACAGTTAAGTGCTACCTAATCATGCTCTTCTAACCACTACCGGGTAAAATATCAAATTAACAACCAAGACAGGGATATCGCTCATCGAACATTTAAATAAAGTACGTGTTCAACAACCAGCGCATGTACACGCCCGTCACCTCGCGTACAAGGCATTTAAACTATCACGTAATATCCTAGGGGTGAAAATTCCCCCACACGAGGTTAGACAAGCCACTTACCTCAATTCCGGTACAATACCGCTAAGCAATAACCCTCTTGCCACGAATGTCGGCCTCCACAAGTGTAGAATCTGATAAAAATCAATAGAATCACATCAAAATAGGCCAATTGGGCATTACCCAATCAAATTAACTCAAAATACACCAAAACCCACAAGTTGCCAAAACCCGACTTCCGGTACGCTTATCGAAAAATCACGAAAATATATATATTCGTTTTCCTTATCTCAATACGAGTCCGTGCATATAAAATTTATCGAAATCGGACTCCGTTTGCCCATTCAAATCAAAGATTTTCTAACATTTAGGCCTAGGGCTCAAACCCACCTTTAATCTTCCAATTTCAGTGAAATAATCACGGATTTCATGATAAACCAACGAATTAAGGTCAAGAAACTTACCCCCGATGATTTCCCGATGATATCCCAACGTTTTCCCTTTCAAAAACCTCTCTTGGAGCTCAAAAATGGCGTTTTTGTGTATGGGGGTCGCGGGTGTTATGTTCTGAACTTAAGCTCACTGCCAGACATTTTCCTTCATCGCGTTCGCGTGGCCTGTCACGCGTTCGCGATGCTCTAACCCATTTACCCTTCGCGTTCGCGTGACGCCGCTCGCGTCCGCGATGCACAGCCGGCTAAACCTTCGCGAACGCGGCGCTAGTCCACGCGTTCGCGATGACCTTATTTCCCATCCAACTCGCCTTGCTCTTCGCGAACGCGACACAGGGATCGCGAACGCGGTGCCTCCCCTCCTTCCACTACGCGAACGCGACGCCTTGGACGCGAACGCGATGCTCTGCAGCACCCAGCCTACGCGAACGCGAACAAGGCCCTCGCGAACGCGATGGCTTAAATCTTGCCCAGTGATCTGCAGTTTTTCTGCAGACTTTTCATGTTCCAAAGTGCCGGATGATGGTCCGAATTCATCCCGAGGCCTCCGGGACCCCAACGAAAACCACCAACATACTCCAAAACACGATACGAACTTATTCCAATCATAAAAACACGTCTAACAACATCAAAACCCATAAATCACATCGATTCAAGCCTAAGTTTCTTAAAACTTTCCGAATTGCATATTTGATCAAAAACCCGACCAAACGACGTCCGAATGACCTGAAAATTTGCGGACATATCCAAAATCACATAACGAAGCTACAGAAATTGTCGAATTCCATTCCGACCCCCGGATCAAAATCTCACCTATCGATCGGATTCGCCAAAATTTCAACCTTCGGCATTTCAAGCCTAATTGAGCTACGGACCTCCAAAATACCTTCCGAACGCGCTCCTAACCCCGAAATCACCTAACGGAGCTAATGGAACCATCGGATTTCCGTTCCGAGATCGTCTTAACATTGCTCCGGCTATGGGCCATTTTCTAGTTTCAAAGCTCTTATTTGGGGACTAAGTGTCCCAAAATGCTCAAATTTTTTTTTGGAACCGACTCTCCCGGCAACCCACAATAGCAGAAATGAGCTTTGGGGAACAGTTAAATTAGGGATAGGGGCGTAATTTCCTAAAACGACCGGTCGGGTCATTACATCTTCCCACACTTAAAGATTCGTTCGTCCTCGAACGAGCATAGAAAAACATACCTGGAGTAGTGAAAAGGTGAGGGTACTAGCTGCGCATATCCTGTTCGGCCTCCCAAGTCGCCTCTTCGACCGGCTGGCCCCGCCACTGAACCTTTACCGAAGCGATGTTCTTTGACCTTAGCTTTCTGACTTGCCTGTCTAGAATGGCTACTGGCTCCTCAACATAAGACAGATCCTTGTCTAGCTGAACAGATGTGAAATCCAACACGTGCGACGGGTCACCATGGTATCTCCGGAGCATGGAGACATGAAATACGGGATGGACTCCGGCTAGGCTGGGAGGTAAGGCCAACTCATAAGCAACCTCCCCAACATGCCTCAAAATCTCAAAAGGGGCAATAAATCTAAGACTCAGCTGAGCACATTAGCCTGATATATCTGAAGATATTCCCTCTTGTTTAAGCAATTAAGTCTTAGAGCCTAATTCCAACATCCGGAATTCTATGTCGGGCTTGTTTTCATCAAGAGATCACTCAATATTCCTCAAACGCCGTCCTCAAACATGATCTGCATAACCTTGCTGGATTCTTACCTTGCAACTCAAAATCCACAAGACCACAATAATATTTTATGATCAAATTAGCCAAAAATTCAACGAATCAGATGCTCCCATCACACCTCATGATCTACATAGGTCTCGTTCCAACCTTTACAATACTGACACGATGGAAGAGATGTGTTGATATCCATAACCAACTACTGAATCAACAATTCAGTGGTCCATACTCCTGACAAGATCCATTACCTTGTCCTAAACCGGAGGATGATCATTTCCTCTATAATATACTTCATATAATCAATTTGCACTGACCCCAAATCACATAATCTCACTCACCCAGTACGAACTGCTCAGGCGATAAGCCACATCGGACATAATCAAAAGTCCCACAAGATGACACAATGTGCTACTAATCCACTAATACGTACGTGATACAAAGGAAGGCGAAAACTAGAGAGAATTATTCAGCTCTCACATAAACATGGGCCATCCTCAGAAAATAAGAAACATAACACATAAAAGCAATTATAGACACCGAAATAGACACCACATTGTTGCGGCGTGCAACCCGATCCCAACAATATGCCCATGGCGGCGTGCCACCCGATCCCAACAATATAACCATGGCGGCGTGCCACCCGATCCCAACAATATAACCATGGCGGCGTGCCACCCGATCCCAACAATATAAAACTCACACAAGGAGTCATATGTCGAGCCGAATAGTTCGTCACATCGAAATACTGACTATCGATCATAAGCACACTAAGGTGCATGATATCAGACACAATGAAACATATAGCGCTATAGGCTACAACTCAAGCACAACCGAGGTGCGATATAAGATCTGAGTCTCAAGAGCCATCATGCTCCTATAACATCACCGCTGAGCGGAACCCCAACACATAAGGAACTTACCAAGCCGTCTCACACTCATACGGCACAATATATCTTACATGAATTAACCAACCGCGAAATAAGACCGCGACTATCCCTTCATAAAGGGCGCATTGTTGGAAGAAACATAACTGGCCTGACGCAAGGCTCACTTCCACATTTAAATCTATCCACCGACCTTAAGTCTATCATGGTCGTGCCAAGATAAGTCAATAGTATTTCACAGGTCTATAACCCAATAAGCAGAGTGCCCTCCAGGCATAAGTTCTCAAATGGATGATATCACCAAACTCCTCATACTTGGTTTAAATTTCTAACCAATCAAGTGACTACAAGTCACACCTATACAATCTTCTTGTGGGTCAAGCTCCCACCATCTTCCGAATAATTAAACGGACCTGCACATTCAGCCCACCGGCTGCACTAACACTGAAAAGCGATCAAGAGTCCCTAACCGGGATGCAAAGCCTTTCTCATAGAACACCGACCTCAAATGATACCGATGCTAATACCCATCTTACTCAAAACAGTGACACTCTTTCCCTGCTCATCCGAGCTCTTTATATCACATTCATTGACCAAATTGTGACCTTAGTCCTTCAAATTTCATACTACTCGCTGCACCCCACGTGCCGATATACGATAGACACAATTTCCATCATAGCTCTAGAACTGACGATAGGCTAATACTTCATCACATAAGACCTTCTATTTAACTCATTTTAGGAGAACTATAGCAACACACAGTGAGTTCTCATAACCGTTGAATATGCCAATCTCTAAGTAGTGGTCCAAGCCACCATAACCCTTTCCGAGATCTGCCTACTCATAACAGGCCCTTAACAGAAGAATACTTCAGAATTACATCAATCACTGCGGCCGACAAGTCTCAAATGCACCGCCACAAATCACATGCATAATTCGATCACGTTGCATGAATCGATCATTGACACCAATACGCCAACTCAACTATGGCCGATCAATCTACTTCCTTCCAGGTTATCCTTGATTGCCTTAGAAATGTTAATATCTTCCTTCAATACCTAACTTATTCCAACCGCACTTACCCCGAGTGACCTTAAATCACGAGGCCATGCTATCTCAAGAACGACGACCATTTCATGTCTCTCAAATACTACACCACAAGTCAAAACATCATAGATCGTTTTTGTGCTTTTCTTCATAAGTTGCTTCAAAAGCTTGAGCCTCAACTGTACTTATAGACTCAAAATTATCAGGCACCACACTTTACCTCTTGAATTCGCTAGGACCGCTATTGAGAACCATCCGGTTCTAACTTGCCCCAGTACGCAACCAACTCTACCTGAATTTCTTTATAACATATGAATACCCTCTCGATAAAGCACCCAGCGGAATCACTTCCCGCGAAGCCTGCACCTATACGAGGCATAAATCATGAATTTTCCCTCAAGTTTGAACATGAGCCAGTAAGGCTAAACATAACATGCATTCAACACTACATATACTCAAATTGCCACACATGGTCCTTTTTCCCGTGGCTGCAATAACACAATAATACGCTGGTATCCATAATTCACACAGGTAATTAACCATGCGATCCAATCTTAAGTGGTGGGACTCTCCCACTTAGCCCAAAGCCACTATTACACGACTCTCGAACACATTATAACCATTCTCTCAAGTCATTTACTATTATTCAACTGCAACTCACTTGATCCAACGAATATAACCACCTGTGCTATATTAGCACTCTAACACCATAGGGTATGAACTCATCCCAATACAACCAAGCATATTCCCGCTCTATGTATCGAACATTCTTTACCACGACAACTTAAGACATACTGTGATTCTCACACCTACGAAGCACCATGTAGCCTTCGCCGAAGTCTTCCCTGCCGATAATGAAATGTAGAATTATTATGGACACAGGAACATCAAAAGTCCCAACGTCATACCATACGAGTCTCAACTCTTACTCTTCCACAAGTTTCAAAGAACTTTTGAATAGTACCTAAATACGGTGCGAGCCAAATCGGATATGATACATGACCCATAATTTGGTCGTTGGTAGTGAAATCCTTTCCGTTAGCACGAAGCCTTAAAGATACATCTTGCTAATCCACGATAATAGCCTTTATCATATGTACGTCTTCATCATAAGACAACCCAAGACATTGGTTTGGTACATGTCCTTCTTAAGACAGTTAAACTCATTTCCCCCAGTATCTCTGCTGGCTGAATTCTTCGCTAAATAGATATCTCATATGAACCATATAGTCTTTATTACCACTAACTATCTTTAGATCTACATCCACCTCGTGATTCTACCTTTACTGTGACGATTAGGCAGTTAAGTAAACCTTCTCAAGACCATACTTATCAACTGAATGTCAGAACCTAGTGCACCCCCATGTGCACAGTTGAAGATCTCTCAATTCTATTGCATTATCGATATGGATGACACGCGGTAACAATGGTCGAGTAAATTCTTGACTTCCTTGAGATCTCTCTGCAGCGTCACGAACCATTGGCGCATACTTGATACCGAGTGCGCAATTTCAATACACGAGTGGATGCAAAAGAACGTATGACATAGGCTTCAACTGAATAAATGACGCACGATAAGGAATTCAAAGAATTGAAGAGTTTCCTAAACAGTTACATAGCCCCTCGTAGATAAATACAGACGTCTCCGTATCGATCGGCGAGAATCTAAGTAACCGGTCTGTGTCCCGTGACTCCTATGAACCTAGAGCTCTGATACCAACTTGTCACGACCCTAGTTCACCAATTGTGAACATGTCGTGATGGCACCCAGTCCCCACGACTAGGTAAGCCTAACACGTTGCGGAATCCATAAATTATAAATACTTAAATAGGAAACAGCGGAAAATAACGTAAAAGATATGTAATCCGTGCCGCTTGGCACATACATCCGTCACAAAATAAATAAAACACTACCAAGATCCGGAACCCCACGATAACACAGACTAAAAGAGAAATACAACTGGGGCTCTATGTATAAAGAGTATCTAACAACGAAATGAAGAAAACTATCAACTAGAAATACTAGATTAGAAGGGAAGCCTCCGGATCCGCGGACGTAGCAGATCATACCTCGAAGTCTCCCAGAAAGCTGCAGAATCACCTAGTACGAGCCTGCTCGGATGTACCCGGATCCGCACAACAAAAGTGTGCGAGAAGAGTAGCATGAGTACACCACGGCGGTACTCGGTAAGTGCCAAGCCTAACCTCGACGGAGTAGTGACGAGGAAGGTCGGGGCCCTACTGAGAACAATAATAATATGATAATAACAAAATAAACAGTTTAACAGATGACAACACAATTTCCAAAATAACAACATTTACTGAAACCTGTCTACAATCAAGCTAATAACAAATAACCAACTCAATAAACAAGTCCGGGATCTGTGGGAATTGAACCCACAGTCCCATTCTCAGTACCTCTGGGTCTCCGGGAATCGAACCCGCAGCCCCATGTCTCAATAATATCTCAATAACTCGGGATCTCGGGAATCGAACCCGTAGTCCCTACCAATAACTCGGGATCTCGGGAATCGAACCCGTAGTCCCTACCAATAACTCGGGATCTCGGGAATCGAACCCGTAGTCCCTACCAATAACTCGGGATCTCGGGAATCGAACCCGTAGTCCCTACCAATAACTCAGGATCTCGGGAATCGAACCCTACCAATAACTCAGGATCTCGGGAATCGAACCCGTAGTCCCTACCAATAACTCATCGGGTCTCCGGGAATCGAACCCGCAGTCCACAAGCACAGCCAATTAAGGAAATCCACAGAGAGAAATAATTATGCTCAACTATAACTTTACCGAAAAATAGTGCCAATAATTAACAAGGAGTTCAAATAAGGCAATTAGGCAACTAAACAGTTAAGTGCTACCTAATCATGCTCTTCTAACCACTACCGGGTAAAATATCAAATTAACAACCAAGACAGGGATATCGCTCATCGAACATTTAAATAAAGTACGTGTTCAACAACCAGCGCATGTACACGCCCGTCACCTCGCGTACAAGGCATTTAAACTATCACGTAATATCCTAGGGGTGAAAATTCCCCCACACGAGGTTAGACAAGCCACTTACCTCAATTCCGGTACAATACCGCTAAGCAATAACCCTCTTGCCACGAATGCCGGCCTCCACAAGTGTAGAATCTGATAAAAATCAATAGAATCACATCAAAATAGGCCAATTGGGCATTACCCAATCAAATTAACTCAAAATACACCAAAACCCACAAGTTGCCAAAACCCGACTTCCGGTACGCTTATCGAAAAATCACGAAAATATATATATTCGTTTTCCTTATCTCAATACGAGTCCGTGCATATAAAATTTATCGAAATCGGACTCCGTTTGCCCATTCAAATCAAAGATTTTCTAACATTTAGGCCTAGGGCTCAAACCCACCTTTAATCTTCCAATTTCAGTGAAATAATCACGGATTTCATGATAAACCAACGAATTAAGGTCAAGAAACTTACCCCCGATGATTTCCCGATGATATCCCAACGTTTTCCCTTTCAAAAACCTCTCTTGGAGCTCAAAAATGGCGTTTTTGTGTATGGGGGTCGCGGGTGTTATGTTCTGAACTTAAGCTCACTGCCAGACATTTTCCTTCATCGCGTTCGCGTGGCCCGTCACGCGTTCGCGATGCTCTAACCCATTTACCCTTCGCGTTCGCGTGACGCCACTCGCGTCCGCGATGCACAGCCGGCTAAACCTTCGCGAACGCGGCGCTAGTCCACGCGTTCGCGATGACCTTATTTCCCATCCAACTCGCCTTGCTCTTCGCGAACGCGACACAGGGATCGCGAACGCGGTGCCTCCCCTCCTTCCACTACGCGAACGCGACGCCTTGGACGCGAACGCGATGCTCTGCAGCACCCAGCCTACGCGAACGCGAACAAGGCCCTCGCGAACGCGATGGCTTAAATCTTGCCCAGTGATCTGCAGTTTTTCTGCAGACTTTACATGTTCCAAAGTGCCGGATGATGGTCCGAATTCATCCCGAGGCCTCCGGGACCCCAACGAAAACCACCAACATACTCCAAAACACGATACGAACTTATTCCAATCATAAAAACACGTCTAACAACATCAAAACCCATAAATCACATCGATTCAAGCCTAAGTTTCTTAAAACTTTCCGAATTGCATATTTGATCAAAAACCCGACCAAACGACGTCCGAATGACCTGAAAATTTGCGGACATATCCAAAATCACATAACGAAGCTACAGAAATTGTCGAATTCCATTCCGACCCCCGGATCAAAATCTCACCTATCGATCGGATTCGCCAAAATTTCAACCTTCGGCATTTCAAGCCTAATTGAGCTACGGACCTCCAAAATACCTTCCGAACGCGCTCCTAACCCCGAAATCACCTAACGGAGCTAATGGAACCATCGGATTTCCGTTCCGAGATCGTCTTAACATTGCTCCGGCTATGGGCCATTTTCTAGTTTCAAAGCTCTTATTTGGGGACTAAGTGTCCCAAAATGCTCAAATTTTTTTTTGGAACCGACTCTCCCGGCAACCCACAATAGCAGAAATGGGCTTTGGGGAACAGTTAAATTAGGGATAGGGGCGTAATTTCCTAAAACGACCGGTCGGGTCGTTACATCCGTATCAACAGTGCATATGAACAGTGACATGAATAGTGCATGTGAACAGTGACGTGAACAGTGCATGTGAACAGTGACGTGAATAGTGACGGACAGAATGTTAAGTTCTAAAAAGGGGAATTTCTCCCATTTTCCATTTTTGACGAATTGGAGCTCGGATAAGGCGATTTTTTGAGGGATTTTTGGAGAGAACAACGGGGTAAGTGTTCTTAACTCAATTTTGGTTGTATAACTTGAATCTATTGCAAGTTTTGGTGTTTAATCTAAGGATTTTGTTGGAAAAGGGTAGAAAACCCTCTTAGATAGAATCATTGATTTGAAGGTCGAAATGATATGGGAATTTAATAAATTTGGTATGGTTAGACTCGTGAGAGTGCGAGGTTTCTTGAAATATAAAATTTACCCGGTTCCGAGACGTGGGGCCCGAGGGGTATTTTGGTCATTTTACATAATTTCGCGTATTAGCTTAGAATTTAATTGTAGAATAAATTACTTGAAGTATTATTTACAAATGCAATTTAATTGAATAGATTTGAGCTATTTGGAGTCGGATACTCGTGGCAAGAGCGTGTTTTCAAGTTGACGTGCACTTGATCGAGGTAAGTGGCTTGTCTAACCTTGTGTGGGGGACTTTGTCCCTTAAGATATGAATTTGGTAATTGAATGCCTTGTGCGTGAGGTGACGAGCGCGTACTTGAGCTAATTGTTGAAAACCCGAATTCTTACTTAAAGATAAAAGTTACTTGAGTTGAGTTCTCTTTCATATTTACTTATTCCTAACTGCTATTATAGCTTGTGCTAGTTTAGAGAAGCATGTTTAGTGGATTTATTTCTCTATTTGCTTAAACTACCTTGTTGCATTTTATGAGACATATTAGGCCAAAATATACTATTAATTGTTATGAGTCGGTGGCTAATTAATATCTTGAGTTGTTGTTGGTTGATTTAAATTGGGACTACGGGACGGCATCCCGAAAATTTCCCCTATACATATTATACAATAAGAATGAGGGTGCGGGATACTAAGAGATCCCTGGCACAGAAAAGAATATTTATTGAGGATACCGGGAGATCCTCGGGATACCAGGAGATCCCAGAATTTATTGTTATGGATACTAAGAGATCCCAAAAATATATTTATTGAGGATACCAAGAGATCTTCGGGATACCAGGAGATCCCAAAATTTATTGTTATGGATACTAAGAGATCCCAAAAATATATTTATTGAGGATACCAAGAGATCCTCGGAATACCAGGAGATCCCCGACGATAAATATCCGATTATGGTTTGTACCTCTATTCTTTGATAGTGTTTGTCCGTTGTTACTGTTTTACTTATTTTTCTTGCCGGATATTTGCTGTGATTATACACATATTGTCTTCTCATTATCATATTGGTTATTATATTTTACCTCAGTAGGGCCCTGACCTTTCTCGTCACTACCCAACCGAGGATAGGTTTGGCACTTACTGAGTACCGCCGTGGTGTACTCATGCCCTTCCTGTGCATGTTTTTCATGTGCAGATCCAGGTATATCTGATCAGGCACATTTCAGGTGATCTAGAAGCTCTTCAGGAGACTCGAGGTATGATCTGCTACGTCCGTAGATCCGGGGAGTCCCCTTCTATTCTCACTAGTAATAGTAGTTATTTCCCTTACTCTCGTTGTATAGACATTTCCGGATGTATAAAGCCACAGTTGTACTCTTTTTTAGTTTGTGTTGCCCGTGGGTTTCCGGGTCTTGGTAGTATGTTGCTTAGTGTGTTTTGGCGAAGTGTATGTGCCGAGCGGCACCTGTTACATTTCATTTACATTATTCTGTTGTTACCTTATCTTTTATTTCATGAAATTGTACATTCCGCATCGTGTTAGGCTTACCTAGTCGCGAAGGATGGGTGCCGTCATGACAGGTTCACGATTGGTGAACTAGGGTCGTGACAAGTTGGTATCAGAGCTCTAGGTTCGTAGGAGTCACGGGACACAGACCGGTTACTTAGATTCTCGCTGATAGATACGGAGACGTCTGTATTTATCTACGAGGGGCTCTGTAACTATTTAGGAAACTCTTCAATTCTTTGAATTCCTTATCGTGCGTCATTTATTCAGTTGGAGCCTATGTCATATGTTCTTTGCATCCACTCGTGTATTAAAATTGTGCACTCGGTATCAAGTATGCGCCGATAGTTTGTAACACTGCAGAGGGACTTCAAGGGAGTCAAGAATTTACTCAACCATTGTTACCGCGGGTCTTCCATATCGATAATGCAAGAGAATTGAGAAATCTTCAATTGTGCACATGTGGGTGCACTAGGTTCTGACATTTGGTTGATAAGTACGGTCTTGAGAAGGTTTACTTAACTGCCTAATCGTCACAGTAATGGTAGAGTCACAAGGTGGATGTAGATCTAAAGATAGTTGATGGTAATAAAGACTATATGGTTCATATGAGATATCTATTTAGCGAAGGATTCAGCCAGCAGAGATACTGGGAAATGAGTTTAACTGTCTTAAGAAGGACATGTACCAAACGAATGTCTTGGCCTTGTCTTATGATGAAGACGTACGAATGTTAAAGGCTAGTATCATGGATTAGCAAGATGTATCTTATGGCTTCGTGCCAAGTGAAAGGATTTCACTTTCAACGATCAAATTATGGGTCATGTGTCATATCAGATTTGGCATGCGATGTATTTAAGTGCTATTCAAGAGTTCTTTGAAACTTGCTGATGAGTAAGAGTTGAGTTTTGTATGGTATGACATTGGGACTTTCGATGTTCCTATGTCCATAATAATTCTACATTTCATTATCAATGGGAAAAACTTCGACAAAGGCTACATGGTGCTTCATAGATGTGTGAGAACCACAACATGTCTTAAGCTGTCGTTGGTAAAGAATGCTCGATACATGGAGCAGGAAGATGTTTGGTTGTATTGGGATGAGGTCATACCCTATGGTGTCAGAGTGATAATAGAGCACAAGTGGTTATGTTCGCTGGATCAAGTGAATTGCAGTTGAATAAGAGTAAATGACTTGAGAGAATGGTTCTAATGTGTTCGAGAGATATGTAATAGTGGCTTTGAGCTAAGTGGGAGAGTCCCACCGCTTGCAATTGGGTCGCATGGTTAACTACCTGCGTGAATTCTGGGTATTAGCGTATTAATGAGTTATTGCAGCTACGGAAGAGGACCATGAGTGGTAATTTGAGTATATAAATTGTTGAATGCATGTTATGGTTAGCCTTACTGGCTCATGTTCAAACTAGAGGAAAGATTCATGATTTATGCCTCGTATATGTGCAGGCTTCGAGGGAAGTGATCCCGTTGGGTGCTCTATCGAGAGGGTATTCATATGTTATAAAAATTCAGTAGAGTTGGTTGCATATTGGGACAAGTCAGGGGTGGATGGCTCTCAATAGAGGTCCTAGTGAATTCAAGAGGTAAAGTGTGGTGCCTCATAATACTGAGACTACAAGTACAGTTGGGAGTCAAATTTTTGAAGCAACTTACGAAGAAGGGCACAACACGTTCTATGATATTTTGACTTGTGGTGTAGTATTTGAGAGACATGAAACGACCGTCGTTTTGGAGATAGCATGGCCTTATGATTTAAGGTCTTATGTGAAGTATTTGCCTATCGTCAGTTCTAGATTTGTGTTGGAAATCGTGTCTATCGTATATCGGCATGTGAGGTGCAGTGAGTGGTATGGAATTTGAAGTAAGACTAAGGTCGCAGTTTGGTCAATGAATATGATATAAAGAGCTCGGATGAGCAGGAAAGGAGTTTCAGTATTTTGAGTAAGATGGGTATTAACGTCAGTATCACTTGAGATCGGTGTTCTGTGAGAAAGGCTTTGCATCCCGGTTAGGGACTCCCGCTCGCTTTTCAGTGTTAGTGCAGCCGGTGGGTTGAATGTGCAGGCCCGTTTAATTATTCGGAAGATGGTGGGAGCTTGTCCCACAAGAGGGTTGTATAGGTGACATGTAGTCACTTGATTGGTTAGAAATTTAAACCAAGTATGAGGATTTTTGTGATATCATCCATTTGAGAATTTATGCCGGGAGGGCACTCTGCTTATTGGGTTATAGACCTGTGAAATATTATTGACTTAGCTTGGCACGACCAGAATAGACTTAAGGTCGGTGGATAGATTTAATGTGTGGAAGTGAGCCTTGCGTCAGGCCGGTTGTGTTTCTTCCAGCAATGCGCCCCTTTATGGAGGGGTAGTCGCGGTCTTATTTCGCGGTTAGTTAATTCATGTAAAGATATATTACGACATATGAGTTGTGAGACGGCTTGGTAATTTCCTTATGTGTTGAGGTTCCGCTCAGCGGTGATGTTATATGAGCATGATGGTTCTTGAGACTTAGATCATATATCGCACCTCAGTGGTGCTTGAGTTCGTAGCCTATAGAGCTATATGTTTTCTTGTGTCTGATATCATGCACCTTAGTGTGCTTATGATCGATATTCAGTATTTTGATGTGATGAGCTATTCAGCTTGACGTATGGCTCCTTGTGTGAGTTTTATATAGGGATTGGGTGGCACGCCGCCATGGTTATGTTGTTTGGATCGGGTGGCACGCCGCCATGGTTATATTTTTTGGATCGGGTGGCACGCCGCCATGGGTATATTGTTGGGATCGGGTTGCACGCCGCAACAGTGTGATGTTTATTTCAGTGTCCATAATTGCTTTTATGTGTTCTGTTTCCTATTTTTCTGAGGAAGTCCATGTTAGTGTGAGAGTTGAATAGTTCTCTCTCTAGTGTTCGCCTTCCTTTTGTATCACATACGAATTAGTAGCCTAATGATACATTGTGTCATCTTGTAGGACTTTTGATTATGTCTGAGGTGTCTTATCGCCTGAGCAGTTCGTACTGGGTAAGATGAGGTTATGGGATTTGGGGTCAATGCAAACTCATTATATGAAGTATATTGTAGAGAAAAAGATCATTCTCTGGTTTAGGACAAGGTAATGGATATTGTCAGGGGTATAAACCCAATGAATTGTTGATTCAGTAGTTGGTTATGGATATCGGCACATCTCTTCCATCGTGTCAGTTTTGTAAAAGCTAGAGCAAGACCTATGTAGGTCATGATATGCAATGAGAGCATCAGATTTGTGGAATTTCGACTATTATATTTAAATAATATTATTGTGGTCCCATGAGTAAAGTGATGCAAAGTATAAATTCAGCAAATTTATGCAGTCATGTATGGGTACAACGTGTGAAGATTGATATGGTGGTCGTATGATGGAAACATGCTAGGTAGGAAATTCCGGATGTTGGAATTGGGTCTAATGGCTTATTTACTCGAATAAGGGAGTATATCTATAGAGTTATCGAGCTAATGTGTTCAAATGAGTTGTGGAAGCACAGGAAGTTGCATGAGATGTTAAACCAGTGATTTCAGACTACTTCAGTGTAGTTCTCAGCACGTTCGAGGACGAACGTATGTTTAAGTGGGGAGATTGTAACGACCCAACCGGTCGTTTTGAGATACGGCACGTCATTCAGCAGTTTGAGGCCATGAGCAGCTTCATCTCAGGTATATTGACTTGTGTGTATGGTCAATATTAAAATTCAAGAAGTTTGGAGTCAAATTTAAATGAAAATTCTCTTTTCCGAAGCTTAAAATTGAAGAAATGAACTAGGATTGGAATTTGAGTATACGACCTCGAAATTGGAATTTGAAGGTTCCAACAGGTTCATATGATGATTTCGGACTTGGGCGTATGCCCGGATCGGGTTTTGGATAACTCGGGAGCGTTTTGGCGCATATTATGGAAGATAGCATTTTTGAAGAAATTGCATCAGTTTGGCTTAAAATGCATTTTAGTGTTATTGATGTCCGTTTGGGATTCCGAGATTGGGAGTAGCTCCATATGGTTATTCTGGATTTGGGAGCGCGATCGGAAGTGAATTCGGAGGTCCGTAGGTCATTTTGGATTTGTTTGGCTAAAGATAGAAAATTGAAGGTTTTTGAGAAAATTTGACCGGAAGTGGAAATTTTGATATCGGACTCGAAATGCAAATCTTATGGTTCGGATAGCTTCGTTAGGTGATTTGGGACTTAGGAGTGTGTCCGGAATATTTTTCTGATGACCGATGTAGAATTAAGCTTGAATTGGCAAATTTAGTATTTTGGCGAATTCCGGTTGACAGGTGAAATTTTGAACCCACGGTCGGAATGGAATTCCAAAAATTTTTGTAGCTCTGTTATGTCATTTTGGACTTGTGTGCAAAATTTGAAGTCAATCGGACTTGATTTGATAGGTTTCGGCATCGAAAATAGAAGTTGGAAACTTCGAAGTTCATCAAGCTTGGATTGGAAGTTAATTCATAATTTTTGCGTTGTTTGATCTGATTTGAGGCCTCGAGCGAGTTCGTAATGTGTTTTGGGACTGGTTGGTGTTATTGGTCGGGGTCTCGGGGGCCTCGGGTGTGTTTCGGATGCCCAACGGGTCATTTTTGAAGATTTTTGTTCATTTGAGCATAAATGTAATGATCTAAAGGTTCATTTTTAGTTCTAGAGATCCAAATTTGATTCTGATAGTTTCTGAATTTTGATAATGAATTATAGGACTGATATGGAAAATTTGGTTTAATTTCATCAAGTCGCGATTGGGTTTTTGACGCGAAATGCGAGTTAATTGTTTAACGAGTAAATTGAGTATTGAACTGAGAAAATGAGCTCTGAATTCAGTTTTGATTGAAGGGTTGCGTTTGTATTATTATTTGTGACTCATAGGAACAAGAGTCGCCTAATTCCGAGTTCGTATGACGGAGTTAGAGCCATTTTAGTGAAACAAAAGCTGCTGCAATTTTCTGGGCAATTTCTGCATTTTTCGTATGTTTGAACAGTTATCTCACTTGCGTGTATAGTATCTTTGTACAGTATACCTGAACAGTACCGTATCAACAGTGCATATGAACAGTGACGTGAATAGTGCACGTGAACGGTGCATGTGAACAGTGACGTGAATAGTGACAGACAGAATGTTAAGTTCTAAAAATGTGAATTTCTCCCATTTTCCATTTTTGACGAATTGGAGCTCGGATAAGGCGATTTTTTGAGGGATTTTTGGAGAGAACAACGGGGTAAGTGTTATTAACTCAATTTTGGTTGTATAACTTGAATCTATTGCAAGTTTTGGTGTTTAATCTAAGGATTTTGTTGGAAAAGGGTAGAAAACCCTCTTAGATAGAATCATTGATTTGAAGGTCGAAATGATATGGGAATTTAATAAATTTGGTATGGTTAGACTCGTGAGAGTGCGAGGTTACTGGAAATATAAAATTTACCCGGTTCCGAGACGTGGGGCCCGAGGGGTATTTTGGTCATTTTACATAATTTCGCGTATTAGCTTAGAATTTAATTGTAGAATAAATTACTTGAAGTATTATTTACAAATGCAATTTAATTGAATAGATTTGAGCCATTTGGAGTCGGATACTCGTGGCAAGAGCGTGTTTTCAAGTTGACGTGCACTTGATCGAGGTAAGTGGCTTGTCTAACCTTGTGTGGGGGACTTTGTCCCTTAAGATATGAATTTGGTAATTGAATGCCTTGTGCGTGAGGTTACGAGCGCGTACTTGAGCTAATTGTTGAAAACCCGAATTCTTACTTAAAGATAAAAGTTACTTGAGTTGAGTTCTCTTTCATATTTACTTATTCCTAACTGCTTGTCACGACCCAAATCCGGTCGTGATGGCGCCCAACAATCAAGCTAGGCCAGCCAGACCAACAATTAAATTATAACACAATACCAGTCCCCAAATGGACAACCCAAGAAGAATATATGAGTTTAAGAACTCCAATAATAATAATACTGAACAAAAGTACTGACACTCCCAAAGATCCGGAGTCACAAGTCTAGAGCCTCTAACAAGATCCAACAGGAAATAGAGAGTACGATATAGAAGTACTCAAGTCTGAATACAAAATATAAAATAACAACTGGAATGAGAGGAGAAGCTAGGTTCTGCGAACGTAGGCAGCTACCTCAGCAACTCGATGTGACAATGTAAACGCCGGAGATGCCCGTCTACTGCTCCTGAGTACCTGAGTCTGCACACAAAAGGTGCAGGGAGTAGGGGTGAGTACTAAGTACTCAGTGAGTAACAAATATATATATATGTAGCTGACAGTAAGAAATCCACAAAATACCACAATATAAAGCTACACTACAGTCCGAATCTCCTACGAACTAGCAACAATAGTACAATACAACTACCACAGAGTAATTCAACAAATACAGATGCAATGCAATGCACATAACCGCTACGGCGTGTAGCCCGATCCAATTTAACGTCGACGGCGCTCACCGGGGGTGTGTACAGACTCCGGAGGGGCTCCTACAGCCCAAGCGCAATACTGCTGCGGCGTGCAGCCCGACCCTCATATCAACCACCTGCGGCGTGCAGCCCGATCCCATGCTCAGTCCACAATAAGCAAACAAGTCATAAAACAATTCATTATCCTTAATTCCAGTTCTCAATTCATAATTTATGCAAAATACTTTAACTTTATTAGATTTGTAAAAGCCGGTGACTTAGCATTTCAAAAGTGTGATTTCAATTTCCAGGACTGAGATCAAGTGATTTAAGCAATTTTAGCTATCACATAAATATTGTCCTCTAAGGACGCTACAGATCGGCACAAGGCCCCAAACAAGGCTTACAACCCACAAATATAGCGAATACAGTGTATTTCCAACACTAACAACATATTATTCACCTCCGGGATGGACCAAGTCTCAATCCCCAATCACAATCAATCCCGCACCTGCCACGGTGTGCGAGCCACGCCCTATTAGCGTCACAATGTGCTAAGCCGGGGTTTCAAACCCTCAGAGCTACTATATACACAAACTACTCACCTCTAGCCGGTCGTAGACTCGTCCGCGATGCCTTTTCCTTTGAATTTCGTTGCCTCGTGTGTAGAATCTAGTCAAATAACAATAATTATATCAAATACGGGTCAAAGAATCATAACCCACTTCAATTTATATGAAATTCGCATAATTACACTAAGTTGGTAAAACCCGACCCCGGGCCCCACTGCTCGGAAAATTCCGAAATTAGTACCAACGCGATCCTTATCTCGCCACGAGTCCGTGCATATAAAATTTATCGAAATCGGAGTTCAAATGGCCTTCCAAATCCAAAAATCCCGTTTTCAATACTTAGGCCACATTTCTTCAAGATTTCAACCCAATTTCATGAAGATTGATGTTAATACTACCATAAAATGATGTTTTTGAGTCAAGAATCTTACCTCCGACGAATACCCGATGACTTCTCGGTGATTTCCTCGAGTTTTCTTCTCTCTAGGGCTCAAATTTGTGGTTTGGGGGTGTAAACCCGTAACCCCTCTGTTCTGCAATTTAATTCACTGCCAGAGACCGTTGTTCTTCGCGTTCGCGTGACCCTCTACGCGTTCGCGATGAACAGCCCCGCCTTACTCTTCGCGAACGCGACGCTGGCCACGCGTTCGCGATGCTCAATTCCGGTTACCCTTCGCGGACGCGACGCCTCCCACGCGTTCGCGATGTTCAAACTCCCAGCCACCCGGATTTCTTCTTCACGTTCGCGATACACCTCCCGCGAACGCAAAGCACAACACTCACGACCCTACGCGAACGCGACCCAAGCAACGCGTTCGCGATGCTTAACACTCCTGACCTACGCGAACGCGACTACCTCTCCCGTGAACGCGATGCACAAAAAGGCTTGGCCTTCGTGAACGCGACACTTGTCACACGAACGCGAAGGCTTAAGGGCCTGGGCAGAACCTGCAGTTTTCTGCAGATTTTTGCCAAGTCCAAATGCCCGGTTGATGGTCCGAAATCATCCCGAGGCCCCCGGGACCCCAACGAAAACCACCAATGTACCCCAAAACATGATACGAACTTGTTCCAATCATAAAAACACCATACTAAACATCAAAATCACCAATTATCCACGGATTCAAGCCTAAGTTTCTTCAAAACTTTCAAAACTAACGTTCAATCCAAAACCCGGTCAAACGATGTCCGAATGACCTGAAAATTTGCAGACACGTCCAAAATCACATAACGAAGCTACAGAAATTGTTGGAATTCCATTCCGACCCCCGGATCAAAATATCACCTACCATTCGGTTTTCGCCAAAATTCAACATTCGCCAATTCAAGCTTAAAACTACACCGGACCTCCGAATTCAATTCCGATTGTTCTCCTAAGTCATAAATGATCCCCCGGAACTAGTCGAATCATCAGAATCCGATTCCGAGCACTCTAACTCAATAGTCAACTCTTGGTTGACTTTTCATATTCAAGCTTTCTTCAAACATCCTATTTGTTTCATTTTCAATCCAAATCACTCCTAACTCACCCGATATACTCTAATACTGTTTTAAAAGCATAATATATGTAAATGCAAGGTAACGGGGTGGTAATTCCCGTAACGACGGGCCGGGTCGTTACATTCTCCCCAACTTAAACAAACGCTCGTCCGCGAGCGGGTTAAGAAACATACCCGGAGCATCAAACAAGTGTGGATATCTGCTCCGCATCTCCTGCTCGGTCTCCCAAGTTGCTTCCTCCACGGGACGACCTCTCCACTGCACTTTCACTGAAGCTATATCCTTAGATCTCAGCTTACGAACCTGTCGACCCAAAATGGCTACCGGTTCCACATCATAAGTCAAATCCTCATCTAGCTGTATCGTGCTGAAGTCCAACACATGAGACGGGTCTCCGACATACTTCCGGAGCATAGATACATGGAACACCGGGTGAACTCCCGACAAACCGGGTGGCAAAGCAAGCATATAAGCCACCTCCCCAACTTTCCTAAGCACCTCAAAAGGTCCAATAAACCTTGGGCTCAACTTCCCTTTCTTTCCAAACCTCATAACACCCTTCATAGGCGAAACTTTCAGCAACACCTTCTCACCTACTGAATAAGACACATCTCGGACCTTCCGGTCTGCATAACTCTTCTGACGCGACTGAGCTGTGCGAAGTCTCTCCCGAATCACCTTCACCTTATCTAAGGCATCTTGGACTAACTCTGTCCCTAACAACCTAGCCTCGCCGGGCTCGAACCAACCAACTGGAGACCTACACCGTCTCCCATATAAAGCTTCATACGGTGCCATCTGAATGCTGGACTGATAGCTATTATTGTAAGCAAACTCCGCCAAAGGCAAATAATCAGCCCACGAACCACCAAAATCAATGACACAAGCACGCAACATGTCCTCCAATATCTGAATAGTACGCTCAGACTGCCCATCCGTCCGTGGATGAAATGTTGTGCTCAACTCTACCTGTGAACCCAACTCTCGCTGAAATGTCCTCCAGAACTGAGATGTGAACTGGGTACCTCTGTCGGATATAATGGAAATGGGAACTCCATGCAATCTCACTATCTCACGGATGAATATCTCTGCCAACCGCTCTGAGGTATAGGTAGTACACACTGGGATGAAGTGAGCTGACTTGGTCAACCTATCCACCACCACCCAAACTGAATCAAACTTCCTCGCCGTCCGAGGGAGTCCACTAACAAAGTCCATAGTTATTCTTTCCCACTTCCACTCCGGAATATCAATACGTCGGAATACACCACCAGGTCTCCGATGCTCATACTTGACCTGCTGACAGTTTAGACACCGAGCCACATGGCTCACAATATCTTTCTTCATCTTTCTCTACCAGTAATGCTGCTTCAAATCCTGATACATCTTCGCGGCTCCTGGATGAATAGAATACCGCGAGCTATGGGCCTCTTCCAATATCAACTCACGAAGGCCATCAACATTGGGCACACATATCCGGCCCTGTATCCGCAATACACCCTCACTATCAATAGTGACATCTCTAGCATCATCATGCTGAACTCTGTCCTTAAGGACAAGCAAGTGTGGATCATCATACCGGCGCTCTCGAATACGATCATATAAAGAAGAACGAGCTACTACACAAGCCATCACCCGACTGGGCTCAGTAACATATCCAGCCTCACCATCTGATTAGCTAACGCCTGAACATCAACTGCTAGGGGTCTCTCCCCAACCGGAATATACGCCAAACTGCCCATACTAATAGCCTTCCGGCTCAATGCATCAGCCACTACATTGGCTTTCCCGGGATGGTACAAGATAGTAATATCATAGTCTTTAAGCAACTCAAGCCATCTCCGCTGCCTCAAATTTAGATCTTTCTGCTTAAACAAATGCTGAAGGCTGTGGTGGTCTGTATATACATCACAAGATACACCATATAAGTAATGCCTCCAAATCTTCAAGGCATGAACAATAGCAGATAACTCCAAATCATGAATAGGGTAGTTCTTCTCGTGGGGCTTTAGCTGACGAGAAGCATATACAATAACTCTACCCTCCTGCATCAACACACAACCGAGTCCAACTCTGGAAGCATCACAATACACCGTGTATGACCTTGAAGCTGATGGTAACACAAGTACTGGAGCGGTGGTCAAAGCCTCCTTGAGCTTCTGGAAGCTCTCCTCACATTCATCAGACCACACAAATGGAGCATTCTTCTGTGTCAACTTAGTCAACGGTGAAGCAATAGATGAGAAACCCCGAACAAACCGGCAATAATAGCCTGCCAAGCCGAGAAAACTCCGAATCTCTGTAGCTGAGGAAGGTCTGGGCCAATTCTGCACTGCCTCGACCTTCTGTGGATCAACCCGAATACCATCACTGGACACTATATGTCCCAGAAAACCCACAGTATCAAGCCAGAACTCACACTTAGTGAATTTTGCATAAAGCATCTCTTCTCTCAACCTCTACAATGCCACTCTCAAATGCTGTGCATGCTCCTCCTGGCTGCGTGAATATACCAGAATATCATCAATAAACACAATCACAAAAGAATCCAGGTACGGCCGAAATACACTATTCATCAAGTGCATGAATGCAACTGGGGCATTAGTCAACCCGAAAGACATCACCAGGAACTCGTAGTGCCCATACCGCGTCCTGAACGCTGTCTTCATAATATCTGAGTCCCTTATCTTCAAATGATGATAGCCCGATCGAAGATCAATCTTAGAAAATACACTAGCTCCCTGGAGCTGATCAAATAGGTCCTCAATACGAGGCAATGGGTACTTATTCTTCACTGTTACCTTGTTCAGCTGCCTCTAATCAATGCACATTCCAATTATGCCATCTTTCTTCTTTCACGAACAACACCGGTGCACCCCAAGGTGACACACTCGGACGAATGAAACCCTTATCTAAGAGTTCCTGAAGTTGTTCTTTCAATTCTTTTAACTCTGCCGGTGCCATGCGATAGGGAGGAATAGAAATGGGCTGAGTGCCCGGCACCAAGTCAATACCAAAATCAATATCTCTATCAGGCGGCATGCCTGGCAGGTCTGCTGGAAATACATCCGGAAACTCCCTCACAATGGGGACCGAATCAAGACCGGGTGTCTCGGCCTCAACATTTCTAATGAAGGCCAAATAAGATAAACAACCCTTGCCAATCATTCGTTGGGCCTTTATATAAGAAATCACCCTGTCGGACACATAATCAGTCAAGCCATGCCACTCGATCCTCGGATTACCTGGAATAGCTAGTGTGACTGTCTTGGCATGACAGTCCAGAATCGCATGGTAAGGAGATAGCCAATCCATGCCTAGAATTACATCGAAATCTACCATGCCCAGTAGTAATAGGTCAACTCGGGTCTCCAGACCCCCAATAGTAATAATACAGGATCGATATACCTGATCCACAACAACAGTATCCCCCACTTGGGTAGACACATGTACGGGCAAATCAAGAATACCACGGGTCATACCCAAATGATGTGCAAAATAAGTAGAGACATAAGAATAGGTGGATCCGGGATCAAATAAGACAGAAGCATCCCCGTGGCGCTGAGATAATACCTGAAATGACCGCATCTCGAAGCACTAGCATCCTTCCTATCCGGAAGAGCATAAAAACGAGCCCGGCCTCCACCAGTACGATCCTCGCCCCCGGGGCGACCTCTGGATACCGGCCACCAGTCCTAGCCAACTGTGCCGGCGCCGAAGAAACAGGAGTAGAAGACGAAGCTGTGATCCCTCCGCCGAGACCGCTTACGAAGCCACCGAGGACACTCTCTCCTCGATATGGCCCAAATCACCGCACTCAAAACAACGGCCCGAAGATGGAAGAAGGGGCCGCCGAGGACCCTCGCTACCGATGAATCCTCGTGCCGAAGAAACAGGAGCAGCAGCTCGAGCCGGAAGAGCACCCGCGTGCGGTCGACTCGCCGGCGGCTCGCCGACCCCGATAACCCCGCCGGCCTCGACGACCACGATCGGATGAAACCCCACTGGACTCTGTACGTCCAGACTGATGAGACCCGAAAGAGCGACCTCTGCTATGCTGAAATTGGCCCCTAGACGGAGCACCACTGTAACTGCCGATACCACGAGGCCTCTTAGCCTCTCTCTCCTCTCGCTCTCTGCGGCGATCTGTCTCAATGTGACGGGCAGCATCAACCACCTCCTCAAAGGTAATTGTCGAAACTCTCTCCCTGGTCATCAATATGCGGATGGTATAAATAAGGACATCAATAAATCTTCGGATCCTCTCTCTGTCCGTAGGAACCATCCACATGGCACGACGGGCCAGCTGTGTGAATCTCATCTCGTACTGAGTAACCGTCATGTCTCCCCTGCTTCAACCACTCGAACTGACGTCGCAGCTCCTCTCTCCGAGACCGAGGCACGTACTTCTCCAAAAATACCATGGAGAACTGCTGCCAAGTGAGGGGCACTGCCCCAGCGGGCCTACGCCTCTCGAAATCCTCCCACCACTCAAATGCTGCACCTGTAAACCGAAAAGTGGTGAATGAAACACCGCCGGACTCTAGAATACCCGCGGTGCGGAGCATGCGCCGACATCCGTCAAGAAAACCCCGGGCATCCTCGCCCTCGACTCCACCGAATGTCGGAGGCCGTAGCCTCTCGAATCTCTCCAAACGACGCCGCTCATCGTCGGGCATAACTGGAACCATATATGCAGGAGCCGGTGCAACGGGCGCAACTGGCTGAACCGGCTCGGGTGTGTGAGCCACGGGGGTCTGATTCCCTCCCCCTGCCTGTGAAGAAGATACTGCAGCAGTAGCAGCAACTACCTGTGCCAAGCCTGTGCACACTGATAATATCTGAGCCAAGGTCTCCTGAAGACCCGGTATCACAATAGGCACTGCCGGTGCCTGAACCTGAGCTGCCGGAGCGTTCGCCGCTGGAATCTGGTCCTGAGTCTGATTAGTTGGTGGGTCAGCAGGTGCTGGTGCTGGTGCTGCCGCCCTACCTCTGCCACGACCACGGCCTCTGGGTGCCAATGGTGGTCGTCCGCCACGTCCGTTAGCTCGTGTTCTCGCCATCCGCGAGAGAATAGAATATGGAAAGATTTAATTTCATGATAACACAAATCGCACGATATGAATTCAAGAAAATGAGGTTTTTCCTAAAGTTTCTGTAGCCCTCCGAGGATAGATACGGACGTCTACGTACCGATCCGCGAAAGCCTACTAAACCGGCTCACGACTCGCGAGTCCTAATAACCTAGGGCTCTGATACCAACTTGTCACGACCCAAATCCGGTCGTGATGGCGCCCAACAATCAAGCTAGGCCAGCCAGACCAACAATTTAATTATAACACAATACCAGTCCCCAAATGGACAACCCAAGAAGAATATATGAGTTTAAGAACTCCAATAATAATAATATTGAACAAAAGTACTGACACTCCCAAAGATCCGGAGTCACAAGTCTAGAGCCTCTAACAAGATCCAACAGGAAATAGAGAGTACGATACAGAAGTACTCAAGTCTGAATACAAAATATAAAATAACAACTGGAAAGGAGAGGAGAAGCTAGGTTCTGCGAACGTAGGCAGCTACCTCAGCAACTCGATGTGACACCTGCAAACGCTGGAGATGCCTGTCTACTGCTCCTGAGTACCCGAGTCTGCACACAAAAGGTGCAGGGAGTAGGGGTGAGTACTAAGTACTCAGTGAGTAACAAATATATATATGTAGCTGACAGTAAGAAATCCACAAAATACCACAATATGAAGCTACACTACAGTCCGAATCTCCTACGAACTAGCAATAATAGTACAATATAGCTACCACAGAGTAATTCAACAAATACAGATGCAATACAATGCACATAACTGCTACGGCGTGTAGCCCGATCCAATTTAACGTCGACGGCGCTCACTGGGGGTGTGTACAGACTCCGGAGGGGCTCCTACAGCCCAAGCGCAATACTGCTGCGGCGTGCAGCCCGACCCTCATATCAACCACTGCGGCGTGCAGCCCGATCCCATGCTCAGTCCACAATAAGCAAACAAGTCATAAAACAATTCATTATCCTTAATTCCAGTTCTCAATTCATAATTTATGCAAAATACTTTAACTTTATTAGATTTGTAAAAGCCGGTGACTTAGCATTTCAAAAGTGTGATTTCAATTTCCAGGACTGAGATCAGTGATTTAAGCAATTTTAGCTATCATATAAATATTGTCCTCTAAGGACGCTACAGATCGGCACAAGGCCCCAAACAAGGCTTACAGCCCACAAATATAGCAAATACAGTGTATTTCCAACACTAACAACATATTATTCACCTTCGGGATGGACCAAGTCTCAATCCCCAATCACAATCAATCCCGCACCTGCCACGGTGTGCGAGCCACGCCCTATTAGCGTCACAATGTGCTAAGCCGGGGTTTCAAACCCTCAGGCTACCATATACACAAACTACTCACCTCTAGCCGGTCGTAGACTCGTCCGCGATGCCTTTTCCTTTGAATTTCGTTGCCTCATGTGTAGAATCTAGTCAAATAACAATAATTATATCAAATACGGGTCAAAGAATCATAACCCACTTCAATTTATATGAAATTCGCATAATTACACTAAGTTGGTAAAACCCGACCCCGGGCCCCACTGCTCGGAATTCCGAAATTAGCACCAACGCGATCCTTATCTCGCCACGAGTCCGTGCATATAAAATTTGTCGAAATCGGAGTTCAAATGGCCTTCCAAATCCAAAAATCCCGTTTTCAATACTTAGGCCACATTTCTTCAAGATTTCAACCCAATTTCATGAAGATTGATGTTAATACTACCATAAAATGATGTTTTTGAGTCGAGAATCTTACCTCCGACGAATACCCGATGACTTCTCAGTGATTTCCTCGAGTTTTCTTCTCTTTAGGGCTCAAATTTGTGTTTTGGGGGTGTAAACCCGTAACCCCTATGTTCTGCAATTTAATTCACTGCCAGAGACCGTTGCTCTTCGCGTTCGCGTGACCCTCTACGCGTTCGCGATGAACAGCCCCGCCTTACTCTTCGCGAACGCGACGCTGGCCACGCGTTCGCGATGCTCAATTCCGGTTACCCTTCACGGACACGACGCCTCCCACGCGTTCGCGATGTTCAAACTCCCAGCCACCCGGATTTCTTCTACGCGTTCGCGATACACCTCCCGCAAACGCGAAGCACAACACTCACGACCCTACGTGAACGCGACCCAAGCAACGCGTTCGCGATGCTTAACACTCCTGACCTACGCGAACGCGACTCCCTCTCCCGCGAACGCGATGCACAAAAGGCTTGGCCTTCGCGAACGCGACACTTGTCACGCGAACGCAAAGGCTTAAGGGCCTGGGCAGAACCTGCAGTTTTCTGCAGATTTTTGCCAAGTCCAAATGCCCGGTTGATGGTCCGAAATCATGCCGAGGCCCCCGGGACCCCAACGAAAACCACCAACGTACCCCAAAACATGATACGAACTTGTTCCAATCATAAAAACACCATACTAAACATCAAAATCACCAATTATCCACGGATTCAAGCCTAAGTTTCTTCAAAACTTTCAAAACTAACGTTCAATCCAAAACCCGATCAAACGATGTCCGAATGACCTGAAAATTTGTAGACACATCCAAAATCACATAACGAAGCTACAAAAATTGTCGAAATTCCATTCCGACCCCCGGATCAAAATATCACCTACCATCCGGTTTTCGCCAAAATTCAACATTCGCCAATTCAAGCTTAAAACTACACCGGACCTCCGAATTCAATTCCGATTGTTCTCCTAAGTCATAAATGATCCCCCGGAACTAGTCGAATCATTAGAATCCGGTTCCGAGCACTCTAACTCAATAGTCAACTCTTGGTTGACTTTTCATATTCAAGCTTTCTTCAAACATGCTATTTGTTTCATTTTCAATACAAATCACTCCTAACTCACCCGATATACTCTAATACTGTTTTAAAAGCATAATATATGTAAATGCAAGGTAACGGGGTGGAAATCCCCGTAACGACGGGCCGGGTCGTTACACTGCTATTATAGCTTGTGCTAGTTTAGAGAAGCATGTTTAGTAGATTTATTTGTCTATTTGCTTAAACTACCTTGTTGCATTTTATGAGACATATTAGGCCAAAATATACTATTCATTGTTATGAGTTGGTAGCTAATTAATATCGTGAGTTGTTGTTGGTTGATTTAAATTGGGACTACAGGACGGCATCCCGGAAATTTCCCCTATACATATTATACAATAAGAATGAGGGTGTGGGATACTAAGAGATCCCTGGCACAAAAAAGAATATTCATTGAGGATACCGGGAGATCCTCGGGATACCAGGAGATCCCAGAATTTATTGTTATGGATACTAAGAGATCCCAAAAATATATTTATTGAGGATACCAAGAGATCCTCGGGATACCAGGAGATCCCAGAATTTATTGTTATGGATACTAAGAGATCCCAAAAATATATTTATTGAGGATACTAAGAGATCCTCGGAATACCAGGAGATCCCCGACGATAAATATCCGATTGTGGTTTGTACCTCTATTCTTTGATAGTGTTTGTCCGTTGTTACTGTTTTACTTATTTTTCTTGCCGGATATTTGATGTGATTATACACATATTGTCTTCTCATTATCATATTGGTTATTATATTTTACCTCAGTAGGGCCCCGACCTTCCTCGTCACTACCCAACCGAGGTTAGGCTTGGCACTTACTGATTACCGCCGTGGTGTACTCATGCCCTTCCTGCGCATTTTTGTTGTGCAGATCCAGGTATATCTGATCAGGCATATTTCAGGTGATCTAGAAGCTCTTCAGGAGACTCGAGGTATGATCTGCTACGTCCGTAGATCCGGGGAGTCCCCTTCTATTCTCACTAGTGATAGTAGTTATTTCCCTTACTCTCGTTGTATAGACATTTCTTGATGTATAAAGCCACAATTGTACTATTTCTTAGTCTGTGTTGCCCGTGGGTTTCCGGGTCTTGGTAGTATGTTGCTTAGTGTGTTTTGGCGAAGTGTATGTACCGAGCGGCACCTATTACATTTCATTTACATTATTCTGTTGTTACCTTATCTTTTATTTCATGAAATTGTACATTCCGCATCGTGTTAGGCTTACCTAGTCGCGAAGGCTGGGTGCCGTCATGACAGGTTCACGATTGGTGAGTTCTTCTTCATAATTTGCAGCTCAGTATTCATGCTTCCTACTTGCGTAGTTAGCTCTGAAATGGCTTTCATTAGATTTTGTAATGTATCTGGTTCAGTTTGTGTAGCTTTGTCTTGATATGTAATCTGTAATGACATTTTTGTTAGTACTGATTACTTCAATTGTAAATGTAAAATTCAATATATTCAGCACTAGTCTCCGTATTTCCTTTGTTGTAACCGAATCTTGTATCTTCCTGGTTAGCCATCATTTTACTTGTGTATTATCTGTTCTTATAATAAACTTATTATATACAATATATGGTTCAAATGCCAATAAACATTTATATACTGTATATAATTCCTTTCTATTGATTTCCCATTTTATCTCCGGGTTTGTGAATGTTCCTGAATAATACCTACAATGATGTTCTATTTTTTCTTTATCATACCTGTATTTTAATACTCCTCCATAGCTTTTTTCACTTGCGTCTGATTCTACTATATATGTAAATTTTTTATCTTCATCTGGGAAGTATAGTTTTGGTAGATTTTTACATATTTGTTTAACTTTTCTTACTTGTTTTTTATCTTCTTCACTAAAGTGGTACTCTATATCCTTTTTTAGATTTTTCTGTAACGGTTTTAGAGTTTCTGTTAATTTTGGTATATATTCTCTTACTTGGTTTACTAATCCTAAAAATGATTGTAGTTTCTTTTTTGTATCTAATTGTTCATTTGAATTTATTATTTTTTGTACTATATGAGTTTGCATTTTAATTTCACTTTTATCTATTTCTATTCCTAGAAATTCTATTTGATTTTTCATTATTTCTGCCTTTTTTCTACTTAGGCTTATTCCCGATATTTCTATAATATGTATAAATTTTTCTAATAATTTTATATGTTCATCTTGTGTTTTTGAATATAATAATATATCATCAATATATATTATGCAATTTTCTAGTTGTTTGAAATAGTTATCCATAAAATGTTGATATCTTCCTGGTGCATTTTTATATCCAAATGGCAATACGTTCCATTCATAAAATCCTTGGGGTACGGTAAATGCTGTAAGTTTCTTGGATTCTTCTTCTAACTTTAAGTGGTAAAATCCCGATTTACAATCAAATTTACTAAAATAGTTATATCATTGGATTTATCTTATTTTTAGTATTTTGTTTGGTATTGGGTAATTATATGTCTTAGTTTTTGCATTTAGATTTCTATAATCAATAACCATTCTACTTTTTCCTCTTTTTTGTTCATTATGTTTATTTACTATAAATGCTGGACTTGTGTGTTTACTATTACTTTCTTGTATATAACCTTGTTCTAATAATTCGTCAATGTGTATTTTAAATTCATTTAAATCTTTAAAATTGTATTTTAAAGGTTTTTGTGTTATTATACTATTTTCATCAATTAGCTCTATTTTTACCTTTGTTTTATGTTTTTCCCAACCATGTAATGGGTTTTCACTATACAATGGTTCTAGTTTTTCTTGGATTATTTTGACTGTATTTATTGAAAAAATAATTAATTCTATTTTATTAGTATCTTCTTTTTCATTTTCTAATTTTTGTGTTATTTTCTCACTTCCTTTTATCCAATCAGGTTGTTTTTCTTTTCTTTTTTAGAACTCTTTTTGCTCCTATTTTTTGTTTACATGGTGTTGTAAACCACCAATGTGTTTTAGTTATTACGTGTGGGTATAGTTTTTCTAAGAATGGTATTCCTAGTAACATATCTCTTGTGGGTAATTCAAAATTGTATATTTCTTCTATAGTAAGTATTTTATCCCATATTTGTATTTTTATATTTTTTGATTTGTGGGTAATTATGCTTCCTTCATTGTTAAATCCTGTTACTGGTAAGGGTGTTTTAAGTTTTTCCCATTTCTCTTCTGGTAGGCAATTATATCTACATAAATTTACTTCTGATCCCGTATCTATCATAGGTGTGTAGTATCTATTGTAGTATCCTTCCACTATTATTTTTACTAGTATATGTATTTTCATATTTATAATATAGTTCTTTTTATTGTCACTTTCTTATTTTCATAATGTATGGTTAGTTGTTCATTATCTAAGTTGTATGGTTTAACTTTTTCTAGCCATTTTATTCCTAATATAATATTATTATCTCCTTGATATATTTTAAATCTTATTATCATAATTATTCCTCCTATAATTATTTCTTTTTCTGCTATTTCTTCACTAGTTATCATTCCTTTAGGTAATTCGGGGTATAATTTTTCACTAGTTAATATCTCATCTTCTGTGATTAATTCTCTTGTTATATAGTTTTCTTCTTGTCCTGTATTTATTAGTATTAAGTATTTTCTTCCATTCATTACTCCTGTTATGTAATAATGATGATGTTTTATTTCTCCTGGTAATTGCTCTATAAGTTTATGTATTTTATATCCTACCTTATCTGATGTGCTTGTTTTATTTGATGATGTTTGTCACACTTCAAAACTCAATCTTTTTGATGAGCTTAATCTTTCTTTTACTATGTCTAAATCTTCTTCTATGTCTAATTCATTATAACTATATTCATTGTTATCTATAACTGTAACTATTCTTTCAAAAGGATTTTCTATCTTTATTTTGTTTATTTTATCTGATACCAACTTGTCACGACCCAAATCCGGTCGTGAAGCTAGGCCAGCCAGACCAACCATTATTTATCACAATGAATATCAGTCCCAAATGGACAACTCAAAAGAACATATGAGTCAAGAACTTCAATAATAATAAAATGAACGAAGTGCGGAGAAGTGCGGAAACAATTGACACTCCCAAAGATCCGAAGTCACAAGTCTAGAGCCTCTAACAAAACCCAACAGAAATAGAGAATACTGTGTGGAAATACTCAAGTCTGAATATAAAATAAAAACCGAAAAGAGGAAGAGAAGCTAGGTTCTGCGAACGTCGGCAGCTACCTCAGGAACTCGGTATGACTCTGCAAAAGCTGGAAATGCTCGTCTACTGCTCCTAAGTACCTGAGTCTGCACACAAAAGGTGCAGGGAGTGGGGTGAGTACTAAGTACTCAGTGAGTAATAAATATATAAAAGCAGCTGAAAGTAGGAAATCCACAGAATACCACAATATGAAGCTAAACTACAGTCCGAACCTCCTACGAACTAGCATCAACAGTACAATACAGCTACCACAGAATAATTCAACAGATAAAGATGCAATACAATGCACATAACCGCTACGGCGTGTAGCCCGATCCATTTAACGTCGACGGCGCTCACTGGGGGTGTGTACAGACTCCGGAGGGGCTCCTACAGCCCAAGCGCAATACCGCTGCGGCGTGCAGCCCGATCCATCCTCAGTCCACAACAATCATATATGTCACAAAATAGCTCAAATTATTTATTACCAGGTTCCTCTTCATTAATTATAAAAGTACGTTAACTTTTATTTAATTTTTTTTTTTGCAAAACAGGTGACTTAGCAATTCAATACAGTGATTTCAACCCAGGACTGAGATTAGTGATTTAAGCAAGTATAGCAATCACATATATAACTTCCCCTAGGGATGCTACAGGT